>CAUYON010188377.1:0-54731 GCA_963573935.1 Arctocebus calabarensis
ATGTAAACTTTTTTTATTAAGTCATATATACATAGATCATGAAGACATTTATGCCTTTGTGAGATTCAGTGTGTTGATTATTTGTACAAATTGGAGTGCTTACATCCTACTAATTAACATAGCTTTCACCTCATTTACTTAATCACAGTGTTAAGACATTTGTGTTCAATACTTGACAGATGTGATTTGTACCCTTGCTCCATGTAAACTTTTTAGATTTGGGTGATTTGGGAAGTAGCCAAAATATCTTTCAATAGACGGACAGGTAAACGAACTTTAGTATGCCAACATAATGAAATCCTAATCAGCAATAACAAAGTAAAGGTAATCAGTGGTTGCCCAGTATAGTGGATGGGTTCGTGAGGATTGAATAAGCAAAGCTATACATCTACTAAAACAGTAAATTATTCTTTACAATATGGTAATGATGCATTCATGACACTATGCCTTTGCCAAAATCCATAGAGTTTTACAGCACTCAGAATAAACCTTAACTATGTAACTATTAAAAAAATCCCTTAGATGGCTGGATCCCAGGATGTAATGCAGGATGTAACAAAAGAATGTAAAGAAATTGCCATCATATAAATTGCCTAACTAAAGGGGATGATGGGGAAAAGCCGTTAATTAGTTTTTGAAATGAGTAGAGTATATAAAACTAAAGTCAAAAAACATAAATACTGTACTCTAGTCAATTAAGTTGTTTTCCACAAAGGTATAAGGAAACAATTCTGAAACCACCATGAATGTACAGGCATACCAAAATAAAACAAGTAGGTAAATTTTTTATCTCAGGAGCCGAATTTTCATTGTTGAAGTAGAAAGTTGCAGATGAGCAAGGAGAAGAAGCTAAGATGCCTGTAGTAATGGATCGGAGCATACATCAGCATAAATACATCTTTAGCTTAACTATAGATACAGATAGTGTAGTATATAAGTATATATAGTATATAAAATTGTGTGTGTATATATATAGATTATGTATTGTAACTCGGTAAACCCAAAACTTCAAGGATGGGAGTGTGTTAAAAGGACACAGGAGCCATTTGAAAAATCTCCACATACCAAAACTGGAAAAATTTGAGCAAAAAAAATCAAAGTAGCATTTGATTATAACACAGACTACAAAATAATGATCTATGAGTCCTAAATAAATAAATGGAGAAAAGACAAATCTCCTATGCAGAATAATCCCAAACAATGCATGTAGCTACTCCATGCTCAAGGATGTGAAGTGTCATTACACATAAAGATTTCTTTCTAAATAGTATGAAAAGAGCAGAAAAGAGTAACTTCACAATGAAGAAACCTGACAAAGACTCTCTCAGCCAGGTGATCACACCTGCCATCAATAGCAATAATTCTCATTGATAATATGTACCCTTGACATATGCTGAGAGAACTTGACCTCTCATCTTTGCCCCTTTGCCTCTGTGGTCTTTATTCCAAAAATACATTCCTCCAGTCTAATTGTAAAAGATCCCAGTTAAGGGACCGTTCTACAAAACATCTGTCCCATGGTCCTCTAAACCATCAAGGTCATCACCATGGTCCTTAAAGAGGAAAATCTGAGAAATTGTCACAACCAAGAGGAGCCTAAGGAGACACGACAACTAAATATAATGTGATATCCTGAATGAAATCCTGGATCAAAAAAGTGACAGTAGGTAAAACTAAGAAATTCCAAATAAAACACAGATGTCTGTTAGTAATAATGGACCAATATTAACTCACTGATTGTGACAAATGGACCATAACAATGTAGGATGTCAGTAACAAGGGAGATGAATGTGACAGTAAGGGAACTCTATGCAGCATCTTCGCAATTTTTCTATAGATATAAAAAAGTATTCTGAAATAAAAAGTTATTTTAAAAAATAGGCCTCTTCCACACATGCCTGAATTATTTCTTTTGTTTCTCAAACTGGCAGTCTAAATTAGCATGAGCAAACTGCTTAGTATGCCTTCTGATTTCATTCCAGCATCAATTTGTATTTTCCATGCTTTTTGAATTCAACTAATAGCCCTGCACAGCCTCTCCCTTTTCCTGTGCATTACCCATTGAGTGAGTTCCAAATCACTCTGCTGTGAAGTAGCCAAAGACCCCATCTGATGGATGGTCCTTTTACACACCTGTTTTTGGGTCTTTGATTGATGTGTTGGCATGCATCTAATATAACTTCTCCTCATAGCGAAGTGAGGAAAACATACATTTGTGCAAGCTTCAGTCCAGTGTGCTGCTCATCCAAGAGGCTTAATTTAGAAATGGTTACTTAATAATTCAACATGGACAACTCCTTGATTCCTGTTGACTTTCAATTCAATCAGCAAAGCCGCATCTTGGATTTTCCATTATTATAAAGACATGTATTTTATGAGCACACAGCTGCTCTGGAAGATTAATGCTCCTTCTTTTCACCCTGCAGTGAAAGCTTCCTTGGAATTCTTCTCTTGTGAAAAGCTGTTTGGATCCAAAGAATTTAATCAGCTGACCACCACATTAACACACTCCTCTGCCCTGAATCAGTTCTTACAGCCTTCACCTACCAAAGTTCAGCAAAATCTTCAGATACGTAGATGGCCTCTCCTGAATTAAATGCCACAAGTTGTAAATTGCCCAATCACTTGTAGTTGAGAGGAGTAGGCTTTCTCATCACAGACTTCTCGCTCTCATTTGCTCTGGAAACATTACTTAACCTCTGAAGGCTTTATTCTATCTACTTCCACTGAAAGTGAACAATCATATTTGCTTGGTCTGCCTCATAGTCATTTGGGAGGATCGTATTTTTATTCAATGAGCATTTCTTGAGCACGTAAAGCATGGAAATGTGGAAGACACTGAGGTTGTAATAATCGGAAGAGGGAGGGGATTGCTGATCTTGTGGAACTTGCATCCTAGTGGAAAGAAATAGAAAATAGAAAAAAATAATATATAGTACTTTGATATTATAAGTACAATTTTAAAAATAGGAAGAAGGGGATAGGGACTCTTGGAGAGGAAGAAGGGTCATTTTAAATATGGTGATCACAATAGGCCTCACTGAAAAGTGGCATTTGAGTGAAGATCTGAAGGAAGAGAGGGAGCCTGCCATGAGGATATTTGAAGAAAGAGCATTTCAAGAAAAGGAAACAGCAAGTGTGAATGTCCTGAGGCAGAAGTAAGCTCACATGTTCAAAGAACAAGAGGGTGAGTGTAGCTGGAACAAAGGAAGCGGTGTGAAGAGTGGTCAGGTGTGAGGTTAGGTCAGTAATGGAGAAGACAGGCCATGAGAGCTGTCATCAGAACTTTGGTTTTTGCTCTGATGAGAAGGAGGCCATTTTGAACAGGGCAGTCACAGGATCTGTTTTTTGCTTTAACTGGATGGCAAATAGATGACTCAAGGTTTAAAGCAAGAAGACCAGTGAAGGAGCAATTGAAATAATCTAAGGAAGAGATCACAATGACTTGGGCCAGGGCCCTGGCAAAGACATAATTGAAAAGTGACTGGATTCTACATTTTTTGAAGGAAGAGTCAATAGAGTTTTCTGAGAAATTGGATGTCAGATACAAAAGAAAGAAAGGCATCTCTTTCTAAAATTTTTGTTAAACAATTTGAAGGACAAAGTTGCCATTAACTGACACAGAGCAATACAGTAAGAGAAATAATTTGGGGGGGCAGAAGATCAGTTTCAGAAATATGTTTAATGTGCCTGTTACATATTCAAATGAAGATTAAAAGTTGACAATTGGACATATGAGTCTGGATTTGGAGGAAAAGTCCAAACTGAAGATAGTAAATGTGTACATTATCACATAAAGAAATGTGGGTTGGCTGGTCATCAAGAGAGTAGTAACAGTAGGAAAAGAGAAGAGGTGTTCTAAGGATTCAACTCTGAGGGAGTCCAATGTTGAGAAGTCAAAAGTAAAGAGGAACAGCAAAGAACACTGAAAAGAGGCAAGGGTTGAGCACGGTGCAAAGAAGAAGAGTTTGGTGGTAGTGACCTGAATCCATGGGAAGAAATGTGGTGACGGGGAGGGATTTATCAATCCCATGAAATGCTGTTTGTAGGTCAAATAAGATAAGGTCTGCCACCTGACTTCTGGATGCAGTGATAAGGAGGTCATTATGATGTCCTTGAAGGCAGGAGGGAGCGTAGTGGCAGAGGGCTCAAGAGGAAATGGCAGTTCCTGGTTTTGATGATTATACCTTGTTTATATAAGTGTTAACAGAAGAAATTAAGTGAAAGATATATGGGAACTCTACGAACTATTTTTGCAACATTTCTGTAAACCTACAATTGTTTTAAAATGAAAAGTTGAGAACCGTATATGGGAAGTAGGTAACTGGAGACAGTCGTAGAAACAACTTTTTCATAGAGTTTTCTGGAAAAAAGTAGGAAAACGATGGAAATAGCTTGAGGAAGTGGGGTCAAGAAAGGTTCTAGTTGCTTTGGCTTGGCTTTTTGTCTTAAGCCAGGAGAAACAACATCAGTATCTGGTTGAATGATAGGATACAGAAAAGAGATAAGTATCACTGAGGCAATGTCCTTAAAGAGGAAAGATGCAACTCAGGGTCTCTGTGGCCATAGCACTATGGATGCTGCGTGTGGGTAGACGTGCAAATCCTGTCCGAATGTGTCATATTTCTGACAGAAGGGGAAAGTGAGTTCACAGAGGGAAGTGAGAATACTGGCAGGAGCGTTTTAGAGTTTTAAAGACATAGAAAAAGAAGTGAAATGATCACCTCTAGAGAGTGGGGGTGGGGGGAGAATCGGTGACAGCATTTGAGAGACTGGAAAGTGTTCATCACACACTTAAGAAAGCAAGCCCAGGGCCTGGGATTGCAGGAGTGAAGCACTGTTTTTTTTTTACTTTTATTTTTCTTTAATGAGTAAATTATTTAGCTGCTGAAAATTGTTTCTAAATGCATGGGTTTATTGGTGTAGTTTAGTTCTGTCTAATGTGATCGTAATGTGGACAGGGAACAAGGTCGGTGCAATAGACCTGTACAAAATTCCAACGTATTTCGGAATTTTTTGAAACTTGAATTATGATCCAATAAATGGTCAAGTTTTATAGTGAATTCTTCTTTTATCATGGTAAGAGAGGGAAGCATTTTTATCTCTTCTGATCATTATCAATAGCAGAATCTTGAATTGAAAACATGCCATGCCAAGGGAAGCTCCTGAAGCAATGTCAAAGCCCATCATGAAAGCTTTACTACCTCCTTAGAATGTTGTAAAATATCTTCTCACATTTAATATTGAGCAACTTGCTCCTCGTCTGCTAGGAAACAAAAATAAAATAATATTACACATTCTTCTATCAGAACTGACCAAGCTACCCCTCACAAATAGATGCATTTAATTATATAGTTCTATAAAGACATAATTTTTGAAGCAGTGGTTTTTATTCATGAATAGAAAATTTAATAGGAGAGCCCAAAAAGAAATTGAACAACTTCTGTTTTCAGCAGACCACATGCTGCCTTGTGGTATTAAAGTGCCCCTGCTAATTTCAGAGGAAGAGTATGTTTCCCCAGGTACCAGGCTTCCTCTCAGAAGCAGGGATGGAAAAGAGAAGCATCCCAGGAGAATTGTCTCTCTCTGCTCAGCAGTCCAGGGGAAGGCTCCTAATTGAGTGACATTTTAACCAGGAGTCAAGGGAGATTGTTACCGCCTACCTAATAAAGCTCCTTGTTCTTCAAGCTGGTTCTGATTCTTGGTGTGTGGGGGGTTGGCGGGAGTGTTTGTTTGTCTCAAGTTCCCTGGGCTGGTGGCTAAATTGTCTCCTGCAGAAGAGAACAGGCAAATAACCAAGACTAAAGCCTCACAGGAGGAGATGAAGAAGCTAAACAATTATTTTCATAATTTGGACTAAACATACCTATTAATAAAGGAAAAGGGGAGGGGTTTGAAGTTTTATGAAGGGAATCAAATTTCCAGGTAATTATTCACTTCATTGCCATTAAAGTAACTCTGAAAACACACACGCACACACACACTTGTATATCCCTTTCTCCTCAGAAATCCAGATTAAATTGAATAAAGATTTAAATTTAGTAAAAAAACAAAATCTACCCAATAGATTTCCTGCACGTCTCCCTGCCCCAGGAGTGTGGTCATGAGAAAGGACCTTTTTTCCTTAGCTGTATAATTTCTAGTTCTGTCAAGGCTAAAGACTAGCTCGAGATATTTGTTAGGGTTCTGCTTTCCACCTGACTTTATAATTTTATCCCCTCAGCATGCTATGTTGCAATTCACTTAAAAAGACCGTGGGACGATTAGATAGACATTGCAGAACTGGAATCACAAGTTATGATTCCAACACTTGTGGGAAACTGGCTGGCCAGGAAGCCCTAATGCCTCCATTAATAAAGCTATTAATTTTGAAAAGCTTTGACAGCTTTTTTAAGAAAGCAAAAACACTTTTCCTTTATCTCCAAAATGCCTTCTTCTTTGTATGTAGCAGCTGCCTCGAGCCCCCTTGTAATGCCGGTTTTAATTTGTCTTTAATATCAGATGTGCCTTATCGATTTCTTCTGTGTATATTTTCATTCTGAATAATTCAGAGGCAAGACTCTTCCCCACTCCCCATTATAGTCAATAGCAGGAGCAAATTTTGAGGATAATCAATTGATCCCTGACTGAGGATTCCTGCTGTTGATAACTCCAGAGTTGAGGGAGGGGAAACAGCAGGGAATAATAGGACCTGACAGTCAATCACAGCTATCCGTGGAGGAGCCAACACCGGTTTATGTGCAGAATGGAGATCCTTCCATGCCACAGGCCCCAAAGTTCTGCTAATAGTTTGCTCTTTTTACTTGCCAAGGTACAGCACTCACCTGTGCCAGGAGAGGTATAGTGTAGTCCATTCTAATATACATTTTCCTTTCTATTCATGTTGTTTAAAATCTTAGAAGGGTACAGGTGAAACTTACTAAATGGGAGAATGTAAATGTCTTAACACAATAACTAAGAAAATGCCATGAAGGCTATGCTATCCAGTTTGATGAAAATATTTCCAATTGTATATAAAACCAGCACATAGTACCCCATGATTGCATTAATGTACACTGCTATGATTTAATAAAAAAATTCACATATTTTAAAGATGTCATCATTCATGTGAATACGTACATCACCTATGTATCAATTCTTAATGATTTGTTCACATTTGAGCCAAGCTTTTTCCAAAATAGGGTAGAAAATTGGAAAGCATCCAGAAAATCAGTCCAGGGAATAAATAATTGTCACTTTTTAATTCAGATAATATGGTTGAAATTAATTATCATAGAGCTGACAGAAATAATACAAGTTTGTCTCATCTCCTCTCACCTGCAGTATGAACACATTTTCTGCGCCTGTTTTGATGTTGGCCCTCATCCAATTCTTTGACACACTCAATTTACTACAAAATTGGCAACCCTTTATTTCGTAAAAGAATCCAAGTGTAACAATAAATTTTGGTCCCTATGCACAATAAAACTTATGTAAGTCAGAGTAGACTTAAGGATGACTGCCAATAATTGGGCTTCAATAATTGTAGTATTGTATATTTTCCATATCTTTCTTAGGACATTTTTATAAAATCTTGATTTAACAGAATGTGCTAGAGGCAGACGAGCTTTGGCATTCACTTAGGGATGTTGAGATCAGAACCAAATGAGGAAAAGAGAGGCTCAGGTTGAAATGAGCAGTTCAATTTCAATTATGTACAGTAAATGGTCTTTTTCAGGTCTGATGATTTTTGAAAACTATTTGAAGGTCTGGTGTGATTTACATGCAGTTTGGCTTGATCTGTTAAAGTAAGGGCTTTTTCAATCCTCAGTTCAAGTATTTGAGTGTAATTATGATATGTCTGCTTGTCCTAAACAGGTATTCCTAACATAATATTTAACAACCAACCAAGAAATCCCTAAAGAATTACTTGTTATAAAATAAAGGGTATAGAATTAATATCGTCTACACCTGATATCTGATTTTGCTTATCTCCAGAGGAGATCTATAAAATTGTGAAATCGACTGTATTTAATTGTTAAATATCCTATAGTTAAATTATAGTTCAATGTATGCCAAGTAAAGGAGGAAATTAGAAGTCAAGGTTTAGTTTACCATAGATAACTTATTTATAAATCTCTGTAATTTATTATTAATATCCTTATACAATAATCGCTCATGCATATAAACACAGTTAACCTTAAAATTTTATTCTGATTCCTCTTTCCTTATAAAAGAGGTATTTTGGCTTTAGAATCCATTAGTGTTAAAGGTTTCTAAAGGTTTAAAAATTGTGTTATCATTATAGTTTATGGAGGAAAACTAGTGGTGCTTTGTTCATGATCTTATTTTATTCATCAATTAATTTCACAGAGAAAAAATAACTCTCATTATAAACTATAGTTTCCTTGGAATTAAGTTTAGGGCTAAGAATGACATCTCAAAAGGAAAAAAGTAAGAATACATTATTTGTAAAGTTAGGCTTTATTTGATATATATTTCATATCTATATGAACAGGGCTTTCATTCTATAAATTACAACATCAATACTCATATGCTTCCTCAGTTTTCTTTGGAACGGGCCACTATCTGATTTGTTCTTAAAGGATAAAACGTATAATAATTTGGGGTGACAAACCCTTAGAGAATTAGATGTTAGATCAAGCTGATATGTTGCATGAAAATGTAGAATAGAATAAAAATAAACACCTGATTCTGTTTTTTGTAAATAAGGTATTTGTAAGAGTTGATTAAATGCTGATCTAAAGCTACAACAAGTAATCGGGGGTAAACTAGCAAACACAGCCTATTCTAAAGCAATAATAAAGATATTTCACAAAGTCAAAATTAGCAATATAATGTTTTACACCTGTTTTTTCAGGCTAGCTATAAACTTTTTATAGGCTTATGTTAAGTTGATAGTTGATATCAATGTTGATATCAAAAGTATATTGGCCTGGATGTGTGAGGTGGCTCATGTCTATAATCCTAGCATCTGGGAGGCCGAGGCAGAAGGATCCCTTGAGTTCAGGTGTTTGAGACCAGCCTGAACAAGAGTGAGACTCTGTCTCTACTAAAAATAGAAAAATTAGCCAAGTGTTGTGGAGGGCACCTGTAGCCCCAGCTACTCAGGAAGCTGAGTCAGCAGGATTGCTTGCGCGCAGGAGTTTGAGGTTGCTGTGAATTAGGCTGACACCACCAAAGCCACTGTAGCCTGGTGCAACAGAGTGACACTCTGTCTCATAAAAGGAAGAAAGAAAAGGAAGGAAGGAAGGAAGAAAGGAAGGAAGGAAGGAAGGAAGGAAGGAAGGAAGGAAGGAAGGAAGGAAGGAAGGAGAAAGGAAAGAAAGAATTGGTCTATGAAAAAAGATCTATCTGGGTTCCAGTGCCAGTGCTAGTAGTGCTGCTGCAAATTAGCTGTACAAATTCAATTTCACCAATAAATAATAATAGTTATAGTGGGAGTCTACTTATTGGAAGTTTTCTTTGAATCGGAGATTATCTCATGAGGTAGGTACCATTCTTATTTTCATGTTGCAGAGGAAGAATTTAGGGAAAAGGAGGCTAATAATTTGCCTAAAATCATTTGGTAAATGGTAGAGTCAAGGTAGAGTCTAATTCAGGTTCTGGCTGACTCTTAACAACCATAAATATATGTCACCTGTACACATATTGAGGGTGAAACAAATGATTACCCTCTGCTCCTAAAATCTGTTATTCCTAAGTTTTATATGTACTTCTAAACAGAGGATTTTCTGAATTTAATTCCCTTCCATTCCCTTCCCTTCCCTCCTTTCTTCTTTCTTTCCTTCCTTCCTTTTATGGGGTAGGAAGGAGTGAGGAGCCTTCTGGCTGAAAGAAATGAAGGAAGGACACCATGTCCAGCTCACTTTCCCTCTTCAAGAATCTTGGAAAATCAAGAAAGAGGGCCGTGTGAACTGGTAATAATGGTCCTGCTACAGAGAGGATATTCTACCCACTTTGAATGACCCAGCTGAGGAGATACAGGATTGTGACCAGGATGACAGTATATGGTAATCACCTAATGGTAGGGCATGCTTTCTTTCAGGCACTGTCTTTGGGTGGAGCTTTCTAACTAATAGCCCAAGAAGTCTTCTGGCATTGTGAGACAAAATAAATGAGAATATCCTGTGTACGCTGCATCTCTGTTTAATGCTGCTCTAGTTCTTCAGAGATTTAATGGGCAGAGCACAAGAGACCTGGTAACTCGACCTCAGGCAGAATCATAGGGTCAGGGTATATATATGGTAGGACAGGCATAAGTTTACATCAAACCCTTTTAACCATGTCATATGTAGCCTCAAGCAATTTATATCATTTCCTCAAATTGTAGTTTCATCATACAGAAAAAAAGGATAGCAAAATCTACCTCATAGATACATCATAAAGATATACATAAGCTTAGGGTAGTTGTGAGAAATCAGCAAAATAATATGTAGGCAATTCCTGCCCCAAAGCAGGAGCTGAATTATTATCAATTCTCATTGCTTTGCATTCTCACGAGAGAGAGCTGCTCCTCTCACAATATTGCCAAAGGTCCTGGATTGAGAAATGCCAGAAGGAGAGGAAAACATGGTCTCCATCACGTGCTTTAATGTCCTGTGGGTTTGGCCACACCAGTCTGGGAGCTCAAGTTCATTCTGGACTTCACCAAGGAGCACCTGGGTCCAGATGCAGCACCTTCTTAAATCAAGCCTCAGGGATCTACCTCTGCCCACCCAACAAGGTACACCTGTGCCTACATATTTCCGTTTATAGTCCTTTAGTAGCCTAGAAATACATTGAAGCATTATGGACAAAATTTCAACAAAATAAATGACAGATTTTTATATGTGCATTCAAGAAAGAAAAATGTGTCTCTTATGCAGGCCATAATTGTAGAACTTATGCTAATGGAAATCATTGTAACACTTTATTCATAAGGGTCATTTATAAATGATGTATGAATGTCCATAAATGTCTCTCTTATTTGCTATTAATAGTTAGGAATGCTATTATTTCTACATAAGCCAAGTGTGATTCCCTCCAAATGGAAGCAACAATAGGTATTATGTGTTGGAACGAGTTCACAAATAAAATAAGCATATTTTTGCCTGGTTATTAACTACCATAAAGTATTTCCACGTGGGTTATTTAAGGTTTTATTTAGATTTCATCTTTAATTTGGAAAAACCTCAGGGTGCTATTTTCAATGAAATGTATCAATCATAACACTTGGAACCCAATTATTACACTTCAGCTAAATTACTTACTGTGATCTCACCATTTAAAGTACACTTCAAAACCACAAGTGAGTTGTCATAAAAAGATTTCCTCTTCTCAGACTCTTTTTTTTTTAAACTAATAATATGTTTAAATCAAATTTGTTTAAGGGGAAGGAATCATCACACATCCACATTACCCAGCACAGTGAGGAAAATGTAAAACCCACAGGTCTTTTGGTTTGCCCTTTCCATCAGAAGCAAGAAGCCAAATACTACCCTGCCCTTCTTCCCAACACAAACAAAAGGATGAGTTGGGATTGGAAGGGGAAGTTCTTGAATGATCTACTGCAATTTGGCATATATTGTTACATGTTCATTTAATAGAATTTCACCAAATGATTTGCTTCCACTGTAGAAGAAACAGTACATTCTCTAAAGGGTGGTCCCCAAATGCTCTTCAGAGCAATAAAGATCGCTCAACTGCTTTTCACCAAGCAAGCCACATGGAGGTAGCGTGAGCAGCATTCACTTTGCTCTTCTAATTCAGCATACCCTAAAAAGTAGAAGTGCAGGTTTGGGAGGGCCTGGGCTGCAGTCGACCCTCTTTGGAAAGTGGTAGCTGAATCTCAAAGGGAGGGATTAGTCACCAAAGTCCTAGCTTAGGATTGACCTGTGACATGCCACCCAAGGTGAAAGTGTGGAGGGAAAGGAAAAGAGAAATTGCACGAGTCTCTCCTTTTCCTACCTGCCCCAGCTCTTTTGACAATTTATCTTTCCACCTTGTATCAAAAGGCCACTCTGCCCTGCATACTGTTTCCAAGCTGAATTAAAACTTAGATGTGAATGTTTAAATACACAGTGCCCTCAAACCCTGCCCATAGATGTTCAAAACAGCTTTTTTCATCAATTGTCCAAACATGTGTGCAACCAAGATATCCCTCTAGCTGAATGAATGAACTGTGATGCATCTAGACAACGGAATTCAGCACTAAAAAGTAATGAACTATCAAGCCATGAAAAGACAGAGAGGAACTTTAAATGCATATATTTAAGAGAAGGGAACCAATCTGAAAAGTCTACACACCGTATGATTTCAACTGCATGACATTCTAGAACAGACAAAACTATAAAGACAGTAAAAGGACTGGTGTTTGCCATGGGCTTCGGAAGAGGGAGAGAAAAACAGAGCAGCAAAACAGAAAAATAGCCAGGCGTTGTGGCGGGCACTGTAGTCCCAGCTACGCGGGAGGCTGAGGCAAGAGAATCGCCTAAGCCCAGGAGTTGGAGGCTGCTGTGAGCAGTGTGACGCCACGGCACTCTACCCAGGGCAATAAAGTGAGACTCTGTCTCTAAAAAAAAAAAAAAGAAAGAAAAGAAAAGTTTCAGGGCAGTGAAAATATGGTACGATATTGGTAGACACAGTGTCATTATACATTGGTCCAAATCCTGTGAACTTTAATATAAACTTGAACTCTGGGTGATTATGGTGTGTCGTCGTAGATTCATCAGTTGTAACAAATGTACCTTCCTGGTGGGGGATGCTGGCAATGGGAGAGGCTGTGCAGGGAAGGGAGAGGAAAGCATACTGGACGTCTTTGGACCTTCCTCTCATTTTTGCCGTGAAGACAAATATCACTCTAAAAAAAAAATTGTAAAGTCTAAAATAGCTAGAAGAGAAGATTTGAATGTTCTCAACACAAAGAAATGATAAATGCTTGAGGCAATGGCCATCTCCATTACCCAGATTTGAGCACTACACCTTGTCTGTTTCTATCATAATATCACATGCGCCCCACAAATATATACAACTATTATGTATCCATACTTGTTAAATAATAAAGACATAATAAAGCCTATTTCAAAAAGTGCATACTGCCTAAGTGGAAAGCATTTTTAGTTTCTTCTGGATCACACAAAGGATGATGGGCAGCACTTTGTGAGGCCTGGGGGAGGGGTGGGAGAGTGGACACTGCGACCCCAGGCCCAGAGGCCAGCAGGTAGAAGCCAGTCTCAGTCAAATTCATATTTTTGCCCTGGGCCAGATGTGTCTAAAAGCTTCAAGCGTTCACACAGCTCCTCCCCCTAGAGGCACCAACTGACCGAGGGGTCACATGCTTATTTCCTCAGTCTCACCCCCTGGGTAAATGTCAGAAGATCTGCTGATGGGCTGTTCGATTCCACTTCCATCCTTTGCCTCCTGTGAATGATGGGTGTGGGGAAAGGGATGATTTTTAATAACACATGAAACTTTCAATTCCTGTGAACAAAACTAGAAAGGCTTGTCAACGCTGCCCAGGGCTGTCAGAGACAAGGGGAGAGCAGGAGGGCAGAGATTCTGGTTAGAACTCTGTCCCTTATTCCAGGGCAAGTCTGAGAAATGTAGTCTACATTTCTCAGACTACACTTTTGGGGTTTAGTCATAGAAATACAAGATTAATGAAAAGAAACTGTGCTGACCACCTGTCATGCTCTACTTTAAGGCACTGTACTCAGTGCCTGGCACATCACAGCTTCACATAAATATTGGTGGAATAGCCCAGGCACGGTGGCTCACACCTGTAATCATAGCACTCTGGGAAGCCAAGGCAGGTGGAGCAACTGAGCTCAGGCATTTGAGACCAGCCTCAGCAAGGACAAGACTCTGTCTCTAATGAAAGTACAAAAACTAGCCAGGCAGTGTGGTGGATGCCTGTAGTCCCAGCTCCGTGAGAAGCTGAGGCAAGAAGATCACTTAAGCCCAAGAATTTGAGGTTGCTGAGAGCTGTGACACCACGACACTCTACCCAGGGCAACAGGGTGAGACTCTGTCTCAAAAAATATGGTTATATGTTAGTTGAATAAACAGAAGGTGGATGGATAGATGGACTCAATGTACCCAGGCACTGCATTGTGTTACTCAACTCTCACAATCCTATGAGGCAAGCGCTGTGGTACCCATGTTTCCTCCCTCCCTCTAACCATCATCCACATGAGGTGAAGGATGGAAGAAAAAGGATGAGGAAATGGAAAATGATATGTAGGAGTTGATACGCACGCCCTGGCCTTTTTTGTCTCGAAATCCATTTTGGTGGATGTTGTACTTACCTTACTGTTATTTTTCACAGACATCCAGATATATCACTGAAGAAAACAGGAATAAGTAAAACCCTAATGGGCCAGACTATGATCCTGGTAGTAGTATCAGTTGTGAGGACAGGAGGTTAGAAAAAGGTTATACCTCTCTGATCACCAAGGAACCCCAAGAAACTCTTAGCAGCAGAGAGAGCTGAGCATATTGGCCAACCCTCCTCTCTGTGGATCTGGTTTTGAGTGATGTAACTAAGAACAGGTTAAGATAATACGGTAACTGTGTTGTGGGTTGTCTGTTCAACATCTTTGGGATTTTTCCCCTTGCTCATGCTGAAGTGCATTATAGACTTACCCTCATCTAAAGTATTGCTTGTGGAAGCACAAGATCCTTCCTTACCATAGACCTTACTCTTTAGCTGGAGAGGAAACTTGGAAAGGAAGGAAGCACAAATGGGGAATTAGAAATAGGATGGCCAAGAAATTGGATAATTTAATCTGAAGGAAAAAAACTGGAGAATCCAAAAAGTAGTCTATGGATCCTATAGAATTAATTACAAGGAAGATATTATCTCCATTTTTTAAATCAGATGCGTAAGAGTGTGAGATTAAACTATAGTGGGGGAAAGATAAGTAACTTCATATCTTTATCTCCTTTGCCACCTGGGAAACTTCTACTGATGTGTCAAGTTCCTGAGTTACTGCAAAAATTTAAATCAAATAGGCCTCTCCCCTTGACTTCCATTTTCTAGAGGAAGCGTGGGACACAGTGGAAGGTGTTCAGAAGTTTACCTGGCTCTGATCAGGAGCCAGGAGCACAAAGCTGCTCATCACCTTCATTCAGCAGGATCCAAGTCAATGTTTGACAAAGAAGGAAACAGACAGGGACAAACTAAAGCCACCAAATCCTCCTGAAATCATGGAGAATGGTAACAATGGATGCCATTTTATTAACAGAAGCCAGCTAAGTCCTATAATCCCATTACCTGCAGTTCAGTCCTTTACAGGCACGCTACTAGCAGGTACCATTTTTGTCCCCGTTTTAATAATAGTTTTTTTCTAAAAGGTTCAATCATGTTATAGTCCTTAAATATGCACAATTTAAAAATAATTTTTTTTAATTAAAAAAAGAATTTAAAAAAAAGAAGCCTCAGAGAGGCTTAACCAGAGAGGTTAAGTAACTTGTCCAAGTTTATACAGTAGGTTGCAAAGCTGCAGTTCAGATCCAGGCCATTATTATTCCAATCCCTAATCCTGGATACTAACATCTAAATCCAAATAACTGACTATTCAGTCAACCAAACTATTTTTCTGATTTCTATTTGTATTTGAAAGAGCAAACCAAAAAATAAGGTAACAGTCATTTAACTTTAAAAACAAATTAAAACACATCTAAACTGTGCTCTCAGAGCAGTACAAAGTGAGCTGTGCTATTACTGCAGTTTTTTATTCATTCGTTCAGTCAGTTTCTCCACAGGAATTTATTAAGAATTTACATTTAGACCATTTGAACAAAGCTCTAAATAGATCAGTGTATTATATTTGTTACATTACATGCAATCTGTGTACTATAAATACCTACTATAAATTTCTAATAAATGGGAACATTACAGAAAATATTTTAAATAGAATATTAAATAACCAGGGAGAATTTCTGCTTCTCTTTTTGCTTTTATTTTTTTCTTTTCTTTTTTTTTTGAGACAGTCTCACTTTGTCACCCTGGGTAGAGTGCTGTGGCATCATAGATCACAGCAACTTCCCATTCTTAGGCTCAAGCAACTCTCTTGCCTCAGCCTCTGAGTAGCTGGGACTATAGATGCTCGCCATAATGCCCAGCTATTTTTATTTTTAAGAGACGAGGGTCTCGGCTTGGCACCTATGGCTCAAGTGGCTAAGGAGCCAGCCACGTACACCTGAGCTGGCGGGTTCAAATCCAGCCCGGGCCCACGAAACAACAATGATAGCCACAACCAAAAAATGGCTGGGCGTTGTGGTGGGCACCTGTAGTCCAGCTACTTGGGAGGCAGAGGCAGGGGAATCACTTTAGCTCAGGAATTGGATTTTGCTGTGTGCTGTTATGCCACAGCACTCTATCCAGGGTGACTGCTTGAGGCTCTGTCTAAAAAAAAAAAAAAAAGAGAGAGAGACAAGGGTCTCACTGTTGGTCAGGCTGGTCTTAAGCTCCTGAGCTCAAGTGATCCACCTGACTCAGCCTCTCAGAATGGTAGGACTACAGGCATGAGCCGCTGCGCCCAGCTGAGTGTCTGCTTTCACAGGTTAAATAAATTAACCACTCCCTGAACATTTTTTTTAGTGTTTTATGTATACTTAGATTATTTTCTAGTAACTAATAGTTACTTTCTTAGTAAGAAAATGTCCAGATAGTCAGGGGAACTCAGATATTTCTAAACTTCTAAGTATTAAAATCCAATAATACCCAAATCAGTATCAAGATAGAGAAGAGAGAAAAGAAAGGAAGATCTATTCCCTGAGAAGACAGAGTCTCTTAAAATGATGGACAACTAGTTTCTACTTACTTTGTAGCTAATTGGAGAGATGCTTTTGAGGCTCAGAGGATGTTTGAGGAAATACAACTGGCCACCAGCCAATTACAATACCTAAAAGGGTCCACCCATCAGACTGAATAACAGAGCTCCTTCTCCAGAGCCATGGGAGGATTACTGGAAATGGCAAAGTACATTATACTTAACATTATCCAACAACATAAAATGATGTATTAACCATCTCCCTAAATTCAGGATGTTTATTGATTTTTTTAAAATCATAGATAATTTAACTATGTTACATTTGCATTATGTAGCATAAAATAAGCATTATAAGTTACTTCTGCTCACATTTTGTTCGAATATTTTTTCCTTGCCTGAATTTATAGAATGAACTCAGGTGACACAAGTCAACCAAAGTGAATCATCAAATATTTATGTGTGTTAAACACTAAATTTATTCATTGAGTCCAAAATAATTCTATTAAATGAGAGCATGTCTGATAGTAATATCATATGGAGAGAAATTTCTGAATGTTTGTGTGTCTGTGTGGCATCTATTGACTAAGAGGAGATCCAGTGTTATGTAAAAGGAACAAGAAAAATGTTCCACCCAAAACGAAAAAATAAGTGAGATTGGCAATTGCAGTATATCGTAATAACCTGTGTCATAATTCCTGCTCAGAGGTTGTCCAAGTTTATTCTACTAACCCAACTATCTAGAAAGGCAACAACCAGGAAGCTCTGCACCATCCAATAAATGTCAGAGAATCTCAGGTTGGACTGACCTGGGCTCAAATCCAGGTACTGCCACAGGTGAACTCTACTCTACAGAAGTCCCGTTACCACCTTGAGCTTGTCTTCAACTGTACCCTAATTTATATAGGTGTGTGTTTAGAATTAGTCTTAACGGAAGCACCTTGAAAATGATGATGCATAACTAGCCCTCCAAAGTAGTTAGTGGAGTGTTGTAGGCTACATTGGGTTCTTCCACAATTCGTATGTTGAACCCTAAGCCCCGTTACCCCAAAATGAACTAACTTTGTTGAGACTGGGCCTTTAAAGAGGTAATTAAGATCATATCAATCAAATGGGTAGGATCTTCTCCAGTATGACTGGTGGCATTATGTTGTGCCCAGGAGTTCCACAAAGACCACACTGCCAAATAAGTCAAATTCACAGCACAGTCCTTTCATTGAAGAGCCGCCCAGTGATGGCCTCAGTGTCCCAATATGGGGTTTCTGAGAGCAGCCCCGAGGGCTTAAGGGGTCAGGATTTTAAGGCTTGGTCTGCATCCTGGTTGGCATGCAGGCTGTCCAGATGCATTTGGGTGGGGTGGCAAGCAAGCATTGTACAGAAGCAAAATTTTGTGGTTAGCTAGCTTTATGTCATACACCTTTGTTCTAATATTTTCCCCACCTGGTATTTCTTAAAGGTCAGTTTGGGGATAGTTGGTATTTCCTGGTCCATTTCTCCGGGGAGTTAGTCAAGCAAGAAGTTAATGAGTACTTTCCCATCTATCTTTGGAGTGAACCAGACTTCCTCTATTTTGTTGAGGGCTTGCAACCCAGAAATTTACCAGGAGTTAACTGATAATTTTCCATTATAGCCTAGGCCTAGCAATGGCAAGAAGAAATGTGACATACAGAGAGACACCCAGGGCACACATACACAGAAGGGAACCCCTATATAGAAGCAACAATAGGAAGCCAAGAACAGAGGCCTCAGTACAAAGCAAATCTGTGACATCTGGATCTTGGAGTTCAAGCCTCCAAAATGTGAGAAGATAACTTTCTGGTGTGTACACAACCCAGTCTGGTGGTATTTTGTTATGTCAACCCTAGCAAACTAATACAGTCATTGCCATCAAATGCAAAGTAGCTTTGTTTGAGGGGAAAGCAGTTGCATGACTATTTGATTATTATCATTTCCTAGGCTTTAAGTTTTATTTTTTTTAATGTATTCAGCACTTATCCCCACATCCAGTACAGTGTCCGAGCACACAGTACATCCTCAATGTGTATTTGCTGAAGGTGTTAATGAGTGAATACATGAATGAATTAATGAATGAATACGTATTAATCAAAGGATAAGCCTCCCGTGCTGAGTATGCTACAACCAACAGTGATAGATCCATAGGAACAATGACCAAATGCTAATTATAATGCCAGACATTGTGCAGTAAACACTATATTAGACAAATGCAAAAATAGAGAGCCTTACAAGTCTGAGAGGTTTTGAGTAAGAAATAAAGATCTATGTTGCCCCTTCATTATCTTTGCAAATACACTGTGTAATCACTAATCCAGAGAGGCAGTATTGTTTATGAGAAGGGAGACCAGGCTCAAAGCCAGCTATCACTTGTTTGTTTTCTTGTTCTGCCACTTATTTGAGGCCCTTGGGAAAGTCATTTGGCCACACAGAGTCTCAATTTCCCCTTTTGTAAAACAAAAGCAGCATTGATACCAATTCCACGTATGGCATGAAGCTGTGGTGAACATCAACTGAGAAGGGACGTGTGTGAAAATGATGACTGCTGTGTGAATCATGGGCGTCCAGTTCATTGGGCAACCTTGAATCATTAAGCATATGTTAGCTTGTATTTTGCAGATTAACTATTTTTTCTTCAGGTTTTGTTTGTTTGTTTGTTTTTTAAGACAGAGTCTTACTTTGTCAACCTCAGTAGAGGGCCAAGGCATCGTAACTCACAACAACCACAAAATCTTAGGCTCAAGTGATTCTCTTGCCCCAGCCTCCCAAATAGCTGGGACAAGAGGCGCCCGCCACAATGCCCGGCTATTTTCTAGAGACTGTTTGTCTCACTGTTGCTCAGGCTGGTCTTGAACTCTTGAGCTCAGGCAACCCACCCACCTCAACCTCCCAGAGTGCTAGGATTACAGGCATGAGTCTCTGCACCTGGCCTTGCACATTAACTTTTCATATGAAAGAAGGAACATGATAGATTTTTAAAGCACCATTTAAATATGTAATTCCCTTTAAAAGTTCAGACAACTTCAAATTTTTTCTGATGGGGAAGTGATGATAATTCTGGATAATCATCACTTCTGATTATGCTGGATAAATGTGGCAACTTCATTTGCTTAAGATAGTATTTCTGGCTCGGCACCTGTGGCTCAAGCAGCTAAGGTGCCAGCCATGTACACCTGAACTGGTGGGTTCAAATCCAGCCCGGTCCATCAAACAACAATGACGGCTGCAACCAAAAAAAAAAATAGGCAGGCGATGTGGCAAGCACCTGTAGTCCCAGCTACTTGGGAGGCAGAGACAGGAAACTCGCTTGAGCCCAGGAATAGGAGGTTGCTGTGAGCTGTGATGCCACAGCACACTATCCAGGGTGACAGCTTGAGGCTCTGTCTCAAAAAAAAAAAAAAATGCTAGTATTTCTAAGGAAAATTAATTGAAAGCTTTTCTCTTTGAGAAAGTCTGACTCTTTGGTTCTCTATTTCTTAAAAGTATCATGGTAGTGTCAACGAGCATGTTCCAGTGAAAAATAAAATTTATTCTATTGAGCAATAGTGATTCGGGGAAAAAAAGACATCTGTGTGAAGAGCGAAGTATTTTGATTCACCTTAGTTGTTTATTTTTGCTATGTTTCTATTTCACTTATCCATTCTAAAAATAAGACTTCATTCCATGGACATATCCACAACACGTTTTTTTCCTGAATTACATACAGCTAATGGCAAGCCACATTGGAAACAACAGCAGGAGAAAAGAAAGAGCAACATTTAGAGAAATAAACTTGATATCTAGCAAAACCCCGAGGTGTAATAATCTAACTCAACTTTTTAAGAATACTGACAACCCTTAACTTTTTAATAAATAGTAGTACAAATGTAACAAATGTTTGGAGTTGTACGTAAATATTTGTGACACAAATTTTCTTAATATCTCTTTTTCTTTATTTGCTGTGGAAAAATATTTGGTTTATTGTGTTCACTCTTACATAGACAATATCTCAACATTATTTAGTGGAATGACATCATGATCACTTGGACTATACAAAACTATAACTAATAACCTCAAACTGTTAGCTGACTTTTCACAATTATAAGTGTAAAAAACTTTAAAATATCTTAATAATAATTCAGAGAAATAGGTTACTTTTTCCAGGGTATTTTTATCAAGTATATCTAAAACAAAATGTTCTCTCCTTTCATTGAAGTAGAAGTAGTAATTGGTTTTAACCAGTTCTGGATTTGTAACCCATGTGTCATCATATACTAAGCTTCTTCAATAATAAATAGAGGCATAAATTCTTGACATTTTTGCCTCCCAGAATCAATATGTGAATGCAATCAAATTATTGGATATATTTAATGAGGAAGCATATGTAACGGTGGGTGCTTTCATATTAAGAAAATAAAGAATGCTTTACAAATGCAATGTTCTATTAATAAAGTACTCCTGAGTATGCCCCAAAGCTTCATTTTGTAGGCTTATCTTTAGGCCAAAAGGTTGACAGAACATTTTGCAAATCTAATGAAACTTGCACTCAAGAAGCACATAAAAATATCTTATGTAGTTCTGTAGGTGTAAGTCTTTGAACTGTTTTATTCTATGTGAATCTTATTTCCTTTGGTATAAGCTTTGTTCCTATCCTTCTCAACACCAATATTAATCAATAATTTCCTATGCTGTTATAGATACATTAGAGATACTATTAATGATACATTAACAATGACTTAAAATTTTTATAGTTTATGATTTGAGTATGTTACATATATATTTTCTTTTTAAATTCTAACTCATAAAACTTTTAAACACAGTAATGTGAAAGAAATTATGAATATCCATATGCCTTTCATTTAGATTTAACAGTTGTTAATATTTTTCCATATTCTCTTTATCTTTCTCCATATACATACATAAAGAATTCTCAAATATGCCACGATACCATTACACTACCTACAAAATTTAAAAATTATTATATAATTTATTTGGAAAAAATTATTCTATAAATATCACCTAATGTCCAGTTGATATTCATATCTTCCTAAAAGTCTTCGACAAAAAAACTTACAGCTCTCATTCCATTGACACGATTATTGCTAGTTTACATATTTCATGAAATTGTTATAATTCCTTATTTTTTTAATCCCAATAGTCCCTCTCTTTGCCTTTTTGTCTTCCATGATATTGAACTTTTTAAAGATTTCAATTCCAATTGTCTTATATAGAACATTCCATATTCTGAGTTTTTTCTTATGGTCCACGTTAACTTATACCTCCATTTTCCGGACTTCCTTAATTAGAACTCAATTACATTTAGATTAAATTTTTGGCCAGAATAGTTCAGAGGTGACACTGAGTACTTCGTATTTTATTACATGGAAGCAGATTACGACAGGCTGCCCATCTGGCAATCACCCTGAAATTGAGTTTAGTAAAGGTGGTGATCACCTCATCTCTTCATTGTAAACTTACATTTTTCCCATTTCAGTTTAGACTATGAATATCCTACCCCTCAACACCCTTTCACCTAATGGTTTGATCATACTCATGAATCAATTATTACATTAGGAACTATAAAATAGTGATTTTCTGATATTATCATTCCTCCTACATTTATTAGTTGACATTTTTTTCTAAAGAATAACTTTGTTTTGTTTTTCTCCTTTCCCTATAATTCAATGACTTTTTTAATATTTTATTTTAATCCTCAGTATCTCTTTTTTTTTTAATTTTAAAGCTATGAGGATATTTTATTTTTAATAACAGGTAAGACATTTATGTTTACAGTCAAAATAAGATTCTACATCTTCTGTCTTCACATATGTTTTGGCTTCTGCTTTTTTTTTTTTTTTTATTGTTGGGGATTCGTTGAGGGTACAAGAAACCATGTTACACTGATTGCATTTGTTAGGTAATGTCCTTCTTACAATCGTGTTTTGCCCCCAAAAGGTGTGGCACACATCAAGACCCCACCCCACTCACTTCTTCCCTCTCTCTGCTCTTCCTCTCCCCACCCCTCCCTCATTCTTTCTCTCTCTGCTCTCCCCTTCTCTCACCCCCATTGTGTCATTAATTGTCATTAATTGTCCTCATATCAAAATTGAGTACATGGGGTTCATGTTTCTCTGTTCTTGTGATGCTTTACTAAGAATAATGTGTTCCACGTCCATCCAGATTAATACAAAGGCTGTAAAGTCTTCATTTTTTTTAATGGCTGAATAGTATTCCATAGTGTACATACACCACAGCTTGTTAATCCATTCCTGAGCTTGTGGGCATTTAGGCCATTTCCATATTTGAGTGTAGTCTGGAGCCCCAGACTGAGCCACCGAGCCAGACAGAGCTACCAGTGTCTGGTTGTGGGCTGTCTGGAGTCATTGTGGGAGAACTACCCTGGCAAGTTCCACCCTCAGGGTCACAGAACAAGCATGGGTGGGAACAAGTAATCTAGTGACTGAGCAGCCTAAAGGCGGAGACTGAGACGCCTTGCAGCCTTAACCCTCAGGGGCATAGGGTGAGACCGGTTTTGGTACACTGGGTAAGTGGATAGCCACTTAAGGAGTGATCCCAGCCACAAGCGTTTTCCTGGGAAAGCTTCTTCTTAGCCCAAGTTAGCAATTTAAAGTGCCTTCTAAGCAAGCTAAGGAGGATTTAGGCTCTCCACTCTGAGGGGTTTGAGAAATCATTAGAGGCCTCTAGTCTTCATTTTGTACAGTCATATCAACATTTGATTAACACATCATACCCCAGAAGATCACCTCTTGCCCAGACAATATCAACAAGATAACTGCTTTATGTTTTGTTTTGTTTTGTTTTTGTTTGTTTGTTTTTGTTATTATTGTTTTGTTTTTAATTGCAACATTTTCCTTAAAGATTTTTCTTTTCTTTTTTCTTTCTTTTATTCATTTTTCTAGTTTAAATATAATTTTCCATTGTTGCCTTTTCCAACAATTAGAACTTCAATTTTGCTAGTGTTTCTACCCATATTAATTGGTTTTTTTTCCTAATTTTACTCCATAAAGTTTTTAGTTTGCTTGCTTTTATTTGATTTATTGCATTTTGTCTTTCCTCTGTACTTGGTGGAGGTGGGGTACTGTGTCCAAACAGGCTGTTAAAGAGCTGCTGACCTAACCACCCAACCCGGCACCCCTAGGGGTTGGGGATTCTTGAGGTTGGGGGTTCTTAAGGTTGGGTCAAAATACCCTACTGTACACCTACATTGCTCCCATCCCCCTCTTTCTGTGCCTCTCTTCTTTTGGTCAATGGTTGCTTCTACTCACCCCCTCTCCTTTCTCCTTTTTCTTTTCTTTTCTTTCTTTTTTTTTTCTCTCTCTCTCTTTCTTTCTTTTTTCCCTTCTTGCTCTTGAATCTTCTCAGCCTTCTGGTCCTGTACCAAAAGGACTCATTGAAACTCTAGTCCAGAGGCACGGCAATTTAAAGAGCAGGAGGAAGTGAAAGGAAAATTAGGGTAAAGAAAGAGATAAAAGAAATCACTCAGTATCTCTTATGTAAACAATATCATTCCTATTTTACAAATGAAGAAACTGAGCCACAGTCGTTCAGCATAGCTAGTAAGTGGCAGCTACCAACAGGGCTCAGATCTCAGACTCATATTCCTATATAGTAACAGAGACATCACAGATACCTCAGCGGACATGAAGAGTGTGCTGAACCCTCAGTACCAAAATTTTCTCCTGAAGTACCTTTGCCATGGAACTGTGACTAGGCATTCCCTTAGAAAATTTCAGGAACAGATGTCTAAACATCCCTAGTGTTGCTGATAGGGTTTGGATTATCATAGGTGAAAAACAGAAAATAGTTTTGAGAGGTGCCAGTCAAGAGCTGGAATGACGTTCCTCACACTGCTCTCCAGTGCCTGAAAGTCACATTGACAATCTGGGGAACTCTTTGGGAGTCAGGGCTGGGATTGGGGAGAAAGGGCTATGAGCTCATCCACCTTCTGCACCAACCCTTGAAAGCAGCAGTTACACAATTTCCAGGTAATTCCCTTATTGTTCTCAGTGTTTTTGCAGAGCACAGGTGATTTTTTTTTCTTTTTTCAAAATGAAGCTACTCTTACTCTATGATAATTAAACTTACAAATGTTGGACAGATGTCCACCTAGATAAACAGTACAATCTCCAACTAACCATTTTCTTCCCGTCCATTTTATTTATTTATTTATTTTTGCTTCTTATTTCTTTACCTGTAAGAAGGTTATTAATAAGAGCAGAGCAGGGACAGATGTGGCAGCTCAGCCTATAATCCCAGCACCCTGGGAGGTTCAGGTGAGTAGATTGTTTGAGCTGAACAATGCAAAACCAGCCTGAGCAAGAGCAAGACCATCTCTACTGAAAATAGAAAAATTAGCTGGGTATTCTGATAGGTAACTGTAGTCCCAGATACTCAGGAGGCTGAGGCAGGAGGATCACTCGAGCTCACGCGAGTTTCAGGTTGCTGTGAGCTAGGCTGATGCCATGCTATTCTAGCCCAGGGTGACAGAGTGAAACTCTGTCTTAAAAAGAAAAACCATGGCAGGTAATGTAAGATAGTAATGTAATAGTTTCTAATCAGGCTGACTCTATTCCTTCTCACTTCAATGCCTTTTTTCCTTTTTCTTCTTTTCCTCTCTCTCACTCTACTATTATTACTCCTTCTGGAAAGAAAGAAAACCTTTGGCCAGATGTTAAAAAAAGAATTTTTTTTTTTTTGTAGCGACAGAGTTTCACTTTATCGCCCTCAGTAAAGTGCCCTGGCCTCACACAGCTCACAGCAACCTCCAATTCCTGGGTTTAGGCGACTCTCTTCCCTCAGCCTCCCGAGTAGCTGAGACTACAGGTGTCCACCACAAAGGTCAGCTATTTTTCTGTTTTTGCAATTCGGCAGAGGCTGGTGCCCTACTCAATGAGCCACAGGTGCTGCCCAAAAGAAACATTTTTTTAAATTTTTAATCATTTAATACTAAGTGCTGTGACTAGACAGATATGGTATACGATCTTAGAGACGCAAAGTAGTGAAAACTTTCTTTAAAAGTGGCAGAGAAATTATCTGTTATAATGTTGTAAATGCAAAAGTAAAGATATGCACAGTAATTTGGGGGGGGGTTGGAGTAGAAAGATCCTCAATAACATGACTTAAAGGTTTTTTGAAGGTCTATAACTCCCATATGCACTGACCAGAGATGAACAGTTGCTTCATTTCCTTGTAACAAGAAAAATAAAATTGCAGTGTATTTATTTTAATTAAATAAGAATCTAAAGAGGAGATTACTATAAACAATGGTTGATCACAGAAAGTGTGCATGTAGAAAAAAAGGTTTCCTGGGAGGTTTATTGGTGAGAGCAAAGATTCTGGGATCCTGAAAATTATCTTCCTAAGCAGAACTGGCAAAAGCACAGGCCCAAGCACAGACCATACAAGTACATTTTCAGAATTATTGTTTCAGTCTTCGGTACCACATTTACCTAACATCCTTCAGGAGCACTGCTGTTTGAATTTATTTCAGACCCACATCAAGCCATATTTAAACAACAGAGCCCCAGGATGAGTGAATTCCCTTTAGAGAAGACCCCCCCAACCCCCCAGCTTTAGAAGTCCATATTCTAAAGTTCAATTAAAGCTGCCTTCCCAGTGAACTTGCTGTGTGACCTTCAGAGAGTCACTTAATATCCCTGTGTCTCAGTTTCCTCATTTGTCCAATGAGGACCACAAAGCTGACCTTCCTTTCAGTCCTACTTTGAGAAATAGCTCATTAGCAATTGTGAAGTAGCTTGAAAATGGAAATACTGAATTATAATTTTAATCAACAAATCCACCTAGATGCTTCCCACTCAATCACTCCTTCCTAGGTAAATGATCAAAAGACTGGCTGACCCAGGAGCTCTGAGGCCAGAATTCACTCCTAGCCCAAAATATGGTTCCTCTAGCGACCCCTCTGAACCCAGTATCTTTGTCCTGTCATTTGCCCTGTGACCACTCAGCAACTGCTTTCATCCACTGAGCAGAAAACAGTGTGAGGAATAGTCACGCTCATCCTAACAGACACCTCCAACAGCCCTAGGAAATTCTGACAAAAAATAGAACAGGCTCACCCCCAGGGATCTAAGAACCACATTTTCTCTTCATTTTTAGTTATAAAAGTATATACTTATTTATTTATTTTCTAACAAATATTTGCTGAACAGAAAATGTACACATGAGAATGAAAATCTTTACAGCTCAGCAAGTAGGAACCCTGTAGAAATCAGACCGATGTTCTGTGGGCCAGTGATCTTTGCTAGAGAATTAAACCACAGTCTCAAAGCGAGGCAGTCACATTACAGACATATCTGAAGCACACAGGCACGTCAGTCTTCAGCCGGTGCCTGTCTTTACCTGGCACTCAGGTGCCGCAATGCGGTCAATGTCAAACACATCTTTGTAAAAATGACTCTTTAGTCCTGAAGACCAAAAATCACATCATAATAAAGATATTTGTACCAGAACATTTATTGCAGCCCAATTCATAATTTCTAAGTCGTGGAAGAAGCCCAGATGCCCATTGACCCACGAATGGATTAATAAATTGTGGTACATGTATACCATGGAATACTCAGCCTTTCCTTTTTAATAATCCCTCTTTTGAGCACTCAAGACTGAAGGAGATAGATGTAGGGCAGATGTGTGTCTTAGTCTGAGACTTTTCAGCTCAACTGGATGATTAGGATCTCAGATGAACTTCGATACTGTGGGTTCATTGTTCATCCTGCCCATCCTGCCGCCTCTCCAGTAAATGCAGGAAAAATCAGAGGGTTAATCGCTGACTGCAACCCAAACATCTTTGATTACCCAATTGTCAGCTTCTATTTTGAACACTACAAGCCGTTTCAGATTTTTTTTTTTTTAACAATGACTTTTAAAGCCTAGACTTTCTCCCTGAACTCCTTTATTAAAAAGGCTTTGGGGGAAAAACTGATTATAGCCCTGGCTATACTCCAACTGTCTGTTAATTCTTCCCTGTACTCCATGGTCATTTTAAATAAAACACACAGATCAGAGATTTATCTTGGCTTTGGAAGGGCAGCATCCTGCAAATTTTCCAGAATATTAATTCAAAACAATATTCTTAGTAGGGACAGAGAAGCTTGTTAGTTAAGAATATTTGGCATGCCAGATTAAATTTCTTTTAAATCCAAACCCAAAGTATAGTGACATTGCCAGAGAAGTTTTGTGCTTACTCCTCTTTTTTTCTTGTTGATTCAATGGGAGTTATTTTAGTTTTTTTGTCAGTCAGATCTAGGGTTGAATTGTGGCTCTACTTAGTTACTGCATAGCCTTTCTAAGATTCTAAGATTCATACGTGGGTCGACCCAGGTGACCTGGTGTCCCTGGTTTCTTGTTTCTGAGGGGTTTCCTCATGATGAACATGAGACTTTTAGTGCTGAAAGTGGGAGCCCCAAGCAAACATGGACAAGTTGGTTCCCCTTGTAAAAACATGTGGGATTAAATAATACATGTCTGAATATTGTTGAGGATTCTGAGCCAGTCGTAGGAAGCACAGTAAAAAGACATTTTAAATAAATTAGAACTATTTTTATTCAATTACTTTGATAGCATGTCTAATTGATTTTCCCTCCACCTGATGTCTTGGATTCAGCTGGTGAATCAAATCTTCCAGACAACTAGAATCACATTGGTATGAATTTTTTTAAATGAAAAAGAAAATTAAATGAACTCTATACCTATTAAAAAATAACTTCCCATTCTCTTCTTCTCCCAGCCCCTGGGAACCACCATTCTAGTTTTTTTCTCTATGAATTTCACATTAGGTACTTCATGTATGGAATTGTATAGTATTTGTCTTTTTGTAACTTGAATTATTTCATTTTGCAAAGAAGGCTCATCCATGTTGTAGCATGGGCTGGAATTTTTTTTCTTCTTAAGGTTGACTAATATTTCCTTATATGTATATTGTATTTTTTTCATCCATTCATTCATTGATAGGCACTTAGGTGGTTCTATTTTTAGCTCTTGTCTTATGATACTGCTATGAACATGGGTATACAGATATCCCTCCAAGACCCTTCTTTTAATTGTTTTGAGTATATACCCAGAAATGGAATTTCCAGAAGGATTAGTACTTCGCAATCTTTAAGTCATATTCAAATAACCTCAGGATCTTGTTGAGACACAGATTCTTATTCAGCAGATCTGGAATGGAGGCTGAGATTTAGTATTTCTGGCACACTCCGAGATGCTGTCAATGCTGCCAGTGGGAAGAACATACTTTGAGATACAAGGTTACAGAAAAAAAGTACAATATCTTGGAGGTGAAGACACCTGGGTTATATACAGTCCTGACTCTGCCAATAACTATAGATATGACCATGGGAAGTCACCTGAAGTCTTTGGACATGTTACATTATTTAAAAATGGGGATGTTGGGCTAGATAACGTATAAGGCCATTTTCTCCCCTAATATTCTGTGTTATCATGTCTGCCTAGGATAAGTTTTATTTTCTTTTACATACTTGCAATAAAATACATGGAAGACAATAACTCCTATATTGCAGAACTGGAGGGATTGATGGTAAGTCTGGAGAGCCATAAAAATCAGATGAATAATTATAAATTATCAGACCAATGAAAAAATAATACTAAACAGACTTGCATAGAAAGTGGGGCTTTCTCTGTCCGTTCATGTTTATGATGGTGTTTATTGACCTCACCCAGGGCTACTGCTACATCCATTTCTATTTAAAAGAAGAGGATGTAGAACAATTTCATGGTGAACTACAGAGAAAAAACTTTCATCTGAAGCCACGTTAAAAGGACTTCTAGTTACATATAATTTCTGACTCAAGGACCAGCAAGGTGAAGAAAAATGAACTAAAGACTAGAGCAATGTTATGCTGTAAATGGTTTGCAATCAGGTGGGAGAGGGGACACACTGATTTGTAGTATTTGTCAATGTGTAAATCATTCCACACATCCACTTTTCATTTATCACAGTGACACCAATTGGTTAACAACGTTTTTGGAATTTTAACCATCAGCTTTCATGAGCTAGCATAAATCAGCTCTAGCACACTACTGAAAAGTAAGTTTCCTATAACTGGCTTATTGGTATTAGAAGAATGACTTTAATAATTGTGTCTTTCCCACAACTGCAGTGGTTCTTAGCTCTGGCTGAGTATTAATATAGTCAGGGTAATATTTAGAAAACAGTAATGGTCAGGTCCCATCCCAACTCCACTTAAATCAGAAATTCTAGGGTAGAGGCAAAGTCAGAAATCTCCCTCACAGGTTTTAATGTGCAACCAGGGATAAAAGCACCAATGTAACATTCTTGCTATTTCCAAATGATCTGATTACATTCACTGTTTGAGTTTTTTCCTTCTGCCAAGAGAGCATTAGCAGAGTTAAAGGGTAAAATTTGTAGAAGTGAATGATGCTTTCCCAGTCTATAAACTTTGCTTGAGATAAGTGGATTTCACAGCCACTTAGGAATACTGATGTTTTGATTAGGCCACAACTGATCACGTGTCAGATGAGACTGTAGGTCTAAGGGTAAGCAACTAAAAGGATAAGGTAAGAAAGGTAGAAACTGATGAGGCTGGTGGCAGTCATACTATTCTCAATCTTACTCTTTGCAACTAGACCTGGCAGAACTTCACAGGGAGCAAGGAAATTGAGATTGAAGATGGAAGAGGTGGGAGGAAAAAAGTTTGTGAATAAAGAGGTTGAATTTAAAATCATAACTTTTACCTAGTTAGAGCAGCCCACATCACAAAGTCCTAGAGCTGCACATGCTTGCACAGATGGAGAAAGAAGGGAACACTTTTACACTGTTGGTAGGACTGCAAACTAATACAGCCTCTTTAGAAAGAAGTATGGAGAATCCTCAAAGAACTCAAAATAGACCTTTCATTTGATCCTGCAATCCCATTACTAGTATCTACCCAGAAGAAAGAAAACCATTTTATGATAAGGACATTTGCACGAGATTGTTTATCATAGTTCAATTTACAATCATCAAGATGTGGAAACAACCTAAATGCTCATCAACCCGGAATGGATTAACAAACTGTGGTATATGTATACCAAGGCACACTATGCAGCCATAATAAAAGATGGAGACCTTATATCTTTTGTATTAACCTGGATGAAGTTGAAGCATGTACTTCTTAGTAAAGTATCAAAAGAATAAAGAAGCAAATATCCAATGTACTTAATACTAATATGAAACCAGCAGACAATCTAACACATGCCCACATAAGAGAAAAATCTCAATTCAGTTCAAGATGGGAGGGAGGGGGGAAGAGAGTGGGGAATTGGTGTGCTCCCACCTAATGGGCACAATGCCTGAGAGGACACAACTACAACAGGACTTTACCTAACAAATGCAAACCGTGTAACCTTATTGTATTCTCATGTTAATCTGAAATTTTAAAAAAATTATAATTTTTAGAAGACAATTGCATTCTGAAAATGATTCACTATGTGTTCATTCACTATGTGTGTGGGCTGCTAAAGGAAAATTGAGTTAGAGGTCAATATAGTAATAATCATCCAAGAACAGAGAATTATATGGAACAAACAATGCATGAGTAATGAGGAGTCACCCCTGAGTGACAAGGGATAGGTGGAGAAAAGAAGAGGGCAAGAAAAAGAATAACAACATATCACGCAATGTTTATTGCACATTTGCCAAGAGCTATGTATCTCAGAAGGTACTCTGTACACAGGTATTTAATTCTCATCTCAATCTTATAAAGTAGTGGCCATTATTGTTTTTATTTCTAGTTTTTATTCAGAAGTTAGGGTTTGGAGAGGCTAAATTTATTTATTTTTTTTAAATTTCAGATTAATGTGAGGGTACAAACAACAAGGTTACAATATTTGCATATGTTAGGTACAGTCCCTCTCCTAGTTATGTCCCACACCAAAAGGTATGCCAATACTCTTACATCGTGCTTATTAAGTGGGAGCATAAAAATCCCTTCCCTTGCTCCCCTCTCTCCCCTTCCTTATTCTCTCTCACTCCAACATGAATTAAATTGAGATTTTTCTGTTATGTGGGGATATATTAGATTGTCTGCTGGCTTCATATTAGTATTGAGTTCATTGGATATTTGCTCTTCCATTCCTGTCATACTTTGCTAAGAAGAATGTGCTTCAACTCCATTCAGGTTAATACAAAAGATGTAAAGTCTCCATCTTTTATTATGGCTGCATAGTGTTCCATGGTATACATATACCATAGCTTGATAATCCATTCCTTGGGTTGATGGGCATTTAAGCTATTTCCACATCTCGGCAATTGTAAATAGGGATGCAATAAATAGTATCGTGCAAATGTCCTTTCCTTATGATAAAAATGTTTTTCTTTCTTCTGAGTAGATGCCTGGTAATGGGATTGCAGGATCAAATGGAAGGTCTATTTTGAGTTCTTTGAGGATTCTCCATACTTCTTTCCAAAGAGGCTACATTGCTTTATAGTTCCACCAACAGCGTAAAAGGGTTCCCCTCTCTCTACATCTGTACCAGCATCTACAACTTTGGGACTTTGTGATGTGGGCCATTCTAACAAGTGTTAGGTGATATCATGGGGTGGTTTTGATTTGCATTTCTCTGATGAATAGGGATGATGAGCATTTTTTTTTTTTTGTATATTTGTTAGCCATTCGTTTGTCTTCCTCAGAGAAGGTTCTGTTCATGTTACTTGCATAGTGATAGACGGGATTGTTTGTTCTTTTCTTGTTGACTAATTTGAGTTTTCTGTAGATTCTAGTTATCAACCTTCTGTCAGATTCATGATATGCAAATATCTTTTCCCATTCTGAAAATTATCTATTTGCTTTAATTGTTGTGTCTTTACCTGTGCAGAAGCTTTTCAGTTTAATTAAGTCCCATTTGTTTATTTTTGTTGTAATTGCAATTTCCATGAAAGTCTTCTTTTTTTTTTGGTTGCAGCTGTCATTGTTGTTTGGCGGGCTGGGCTGGATTCGAACCCGCCAGCTCAAGTGTACGTGGCTGGTGCCTTAGCCCGTTGAGCCACAGGCACCGAGCCTTCCATGAAAGTCTTCTTAAAAATCTTTCCCCAGTCTGACATCACAAGTTTTTCCCAAACTTTCTTCTAGGATTCTTATTGTTATATAACTTAGATTTAAATCTTTTGTCTAATCCATCTTGAGTCAATTTTTATAAGTGGTGAGAGATGGGGATCTAGTTTCAGTCTTTTACATGTGTTTATCCAGTTCTCTCAGCACCATTTATTGAATAGGGATTATTTTCCTCACTGTATGTTTTGGTTTGGTTTATCAAAGATCAGATGGTTATAAGAGACCGATTTCATCTCTTGGTTTTCTATTCTGTTTTATATGTCTACATCTCTATTTTTGCGCCATACTATGCTGTGTTGATTACTTTAGACTTGTAATATAACTAAAGTCTGGTAGAGTGATACCTGCAGCTTTGTTTTTATTACTGAGAGTTGCCTTGATTTTAAAGATTTTTTTTCTGCTTCCTTACAAAATGAAGAACTACATTTTTCCAGTTATTCTAAGCATGATGTTGGTTTTTTACTGTAGATTGCATTGAATCTGTATAGTATGGGCATTTTAATAATACTGATTCTTCCCAGTTAAAGCATGGTATGTTCTTCCATTTGTAATGTTTTTAGCTATTTCTCTTCTAAAGGTTTCATAATTCTTTTTGTAGAGATCCTTCACTTCTTTTGTTAAGTATATTCCTAGGTATTTAATTTTTCTTTGCAGCTACTATAAAGGGAATTGTGTCTTTGACTAACTTCTCAACTTGGCCATCATTGGTGCTTACAAAGACTACTGATTTGTGGACATTGATTTTATACCCTTAGATGTTACTGTATTTCTTGATTGCTCTCAAGAGTCTTGTGGTTGAGTCTCTGGGGTTCTCTAAGTATAAGATCATATCATTAGCAAAGAGTGATGACCTCCTCTGCCCCCTTTTGGATGCTCTTTGTATCCTTCTCTTGCCTGATTACATTTGTTAGAACTTTCAGAACTATATTGAATAATAGTGGCAATAGTGGACATCCTTGTCTGGTTCCAGTTCTAAGTGGAAAAGCTTTCAGTTTTACTATATCCAGGATAATGCTACCTGTGGGTTTATCATAGATGGCTTCAATCAGTTTAAGAAATGTGCCACCTATGCCTATATTCTTAAATGTTCTTATTAGAAAAGGATGCTGAATTTTATCAAATGCTTTTTCTATATCTTTGAAGAGGATCATATCATCCTTGTTTTTGCTTCAATTGACATGGGGAATTAAATTTATAGATTTGCATATGTTAAACCAGACTTGCATCCTTGGATGAAGCCTACAGGTTGTCACGTATAATTTTTTAAATGTGTAGCTGTGATCTATTGCCTAAGATTTTACCGAGTATTTTTGCATCTATATTCATTAGTGAAATTGTTCTGAAATTCTCCATTTTGCTGTTTTTTTCCCCTGGTTTTGGTATCAGGGTGATATTTGCTTCATAGAACATGTTGGAGAACAATCCTTCCTTGTCAATGTTTTAGACTAGTTTGTGCAGAATGTATATAAGCACTTCTTTGATGGTTTGATAGAATTCTGGTGTGAAGCCATCTGGTCCAGGACAATTTTTTGTTGGAAGATTTTTTATTGTTTCTTCAATCTCAGTGCTTGATATTGGTCTGTTCAAGAGATCTATTGCTTCTGGTTAAGTATAGGGAGAGGGTGTAACTTCAGGTATTGGTCCATTTCCTCCACATTGTCCAATTTGTGGACATAGAGTTTCTTGTAGTAGTCAGAGATAATCTCTTGAATCTCTGTGGTACTGGTTGGTATTTCCCCCTTTTTTGTTTCTGATTGAAATTATTAGAGATGTTACTTTTCTGTTGCCAATCTGACCAATGGTTTATGAATTTTATTTATTTTTTCAGAGAACCAACTTTTTGGTAAATTTTCTGAATGACTCTTATTTTCAATTTCCTTTATTTCTGATTTAATTTTGGTTACTTCTTTTCTTCTGCTAGGTTTGGGATTGGATTGCTCTTCCTTTTCCATTTCTTTAAGATGATTCAGGTTGTTCATGTGCTCTCTTTCTGTTTTTCAGCTGTAGGCATCTAAGGCGTTACGTTTCCCTATTAGGACTGCTTTTGTAGAATTACACGGGTTTTGGTAGCTTATAATTTAATGTTGTTGTTTTTGAGGAATTTAATAATTTCTACTTTTGTTTTTTCCTTGATTCAACTTGAATGATGTCATTTCCTTGATGTCATTCAGCATAAGGTTGTTTAATTTCTATGCCTTTGTATGGGGATGACAGGTTTTGTTGGTGTTGAGTTTCACCTTTATTACCTTGTGATCTGAGAAGATACAACATATTATTTCAATTATTTTGATTTTGTTGAGGTTTGATTTGTGTTCTAGGATAGTCTATTTTGGAGAATGTTCCATGGGCTGACAAGAAGAATGAATATATTCTTTAGCTTTGAGATGGTGCATTCTTTATATGTCTATTAAGGTCATTTGTTCTAGAGTTACATTTAGGTCCTTTATATCTTTGTTTAGTTTCTAATTAGAGTATCTCTCCAGTTCTCTCATATAGGTGTCACCACAGCTATTATGGTGTTATAGTATATCATGCTTCTCAGACCATTTCATAAGTCTGCTAGCATTTAAGTTGGGTGCATAAATATTTAGAATTGAATTGTCCTCTGGTTGCATTGTTCACTTGATCAGTATGAAGTGAGTATCTTTATCTTTCTTAACATCATTTGCTTTGAATCCACTGGTATCTGAAAATAAGATTGTGACCCCTCCTTTTTTCTGATTTTTCATTTGTCTGAAATATTGTTTTCCCATCCTTCCTTCACCCTGAGTTGTGTTTTGTCCTTTGAGGCTTGGTGTGTTTCCTGGAGACAGGATATGAATGCTTTGTGTGTTTTTTAACCAAATCAGTCAGCCTGTACCTCTTCAGTGGGGAATTCAAGCCATTAGCATTTATCGAGAGAATTGATAAGTGTGGTGGACTACTCAACTTATTTTGTGAAAGTATGTTGGTTAGTTTTAACCTTTGTGTCATTATGGAAAGTAGGTTTTATACTTTATTTTTTGGGTATTTATTTTACTGATGGTCCATTGAGCTAGTCAGTGTGGAAAAGTCTAAGTATTTCCTGTACAGCTGGTCTTGTTGTGCTGAATTTCCTCAATCTTTGTAGCTCAGCAAAAGTTTTGATTTCACCAGGATACAGAATTCTGGGATGAAATTGTGTCAGTCAAGATTGTTAAAGGTAGATGACCATTCTCTTCTGGCACAGAAAGTTTCAGCTGAAAAGTCTGCCTTCACCCTGTAGGTCAATTGGCACTTACTCCTGGCTGCTTACAGAATTTTCTCTTTCATCTTGACTTTGGATAGGTTTATTGCTATATGTCTTGCAAATGCTCTATTCATGTTGAGACAAGCCCAGGTTTGATAATCCCCTAAAAGGAGTGTGTCAGAATCTCTAGTGATGGTTGGGATATTTTCACTTATGATATCCTCCAGTAGAGCCTCTATTCCTTCGGGATGTTCTTCTTTCCTTTAGGGAGCCGTATAATTCATATTTTTGAATGCTTTGTGAAGTCTCATAATTCGTTGAGTGAATGTTTTGCTTTCTCTCTCTTCTTTTCCTTATTTAACTACCTGAGTTAGATCAGGAGCTGTATCCTCAAGTTCTGAGATTCTTTTCTTTCTCCATAGTTTAACATGTTACTAATACTTTCTACTGTGGATTTAAGTTTCCTGATTGATTCCTTCAATTCTTTAACCTCTGCCATATCCTTTTTATATTCCTCTTATCTTGAATACATTTTTTGATCCTGTTTTTCCACTTTCTTGTCAATTCCCTTTATTTCCTTTTTAATCCATATTTTAAATTCCCTTTATGTCATTCCCAATAAATCTTTATAGGTGGAATTCTCTGCGGTGGCTATCTCATGATCCCTTGGAGCAGTTGCTTTTTTCTTGTTTCTTTTTGTGGGAATTTTTCTTCTGGTTCCTCCTCATCTGTGTTTTCTTCTTGTTTATTTCCATCCTTTACTTTTTTCTTTCACTGCCTCATTTGCTTTAAATTACTTTGTCTCTGAACTTAGGTGTTTAAGTGGCCTTTAGGTATAAGGCTAAAAGGAAGAGAAGAGAAAGAGAAAGAAAAAGATAAAGAAAAAAAGGAGAGAGAAAGGAAAGAGTTGAAGAAAATGAGAGAAGTAAAGAAAGAAGGAAAGAGAAGGATAGGAAAAATGGTGGTGTTTAGCAGCGTTGTTTGACTTACACCCACAACTCCAGGGCTTTGAAGGGCCAGGCTGGGTGCATACTTATAGCCAGGCTCTCCTTACCAGCCTGGCAAAATCAAGACTCCACCTATACCAAATATAGAAAAAAATCAGCAATATGTTACAGTGGAGACCTACCAATACCATCTTTCCAATGGCTAAAGCTAGAAGGACACCTTAGACCATGAGCTCATGGCCTCCTTGAACCAGACTAATGCTGTGACCTCCCAGCCAGACCAATACCTCCTAGACCTTAGAGAAAAGAAAAAAAAATTGTGAAAGAAAATTAAAAATACAATTATATAAACTGAAGGAAAAAAGCGATATCTTGGTTATTATATGAAAAATTATGTGGATAAGATGAGAAAAGCAGAAAAATCTCTACCAAAGGAGAGAAAAAAGGTGCTGTGGTTTAGGAGATGGAGAACACACATACTGTTTTCACTGTATAATATTGGAGGCCCAAAGCCACTATTCAGTTTCAGAGGAAACCTGGACCTGTTCTCCAGACCTGCTTGCTCATAGTCAGGGTCTGGTCACTTTGACAGCACTCAGTCCCTGTGGAATTAAGATTTCAAAGCTCTCACCAGATCTCTCAGGTGGCACATCTTGACCTTTCAAATAGTGACTCCTGCTAACATAGTGATTTTCCCCAGGAGATGGGGTGCTCAACTCACTCCAAGGAGGGCTATCTGAGCTCAGCAGGTATGCCAGAGCCAGCCATGCACTAAAACTCTGTGGAGTGTTTCTTTCCTGCAGCTTTTCCACAATGGTGACCTGCCTGTAGCCAAGCTTATGGGACCTTCACCTCACCCAGCACTCAATCATAGCCTCCAGTCATTACTTGAATTCCCTTTCTCATCCAAGCCCATCCAAGGCAATCCAGAGAGTAGTTCAGTCCAAAAACAAAAACTGCCCTTTCCCACCTCTGGTCCTCCACAGGAGGGTCACCAGCTGACCACTGCCCATACCCCAGCACCTGTCCTCTGTGCTGGTCCTCCTATACTCCAGACTTCCTTGTTGGCTCCTGGAGTCTCCTACGGTTTCACTGTGCCCTGTAGCAATATTTCTGGGTAGGTTCTCCCAGCCAGAGGTGACCAAAATCCTCTGTCCCCTGTCTCACCAAGAGCGGCTGGCAAGATGTCTGAAGTCTACAGTCCTGCTCTGCTCTGAGGCTGAATATCTTGCCTGAATATGCAGGATGTGCTGTGATTGTGAAAATGGTAACTAGTTTTCAAAATCCATTCTCCTGACTCTACAATCCATTATTTTAACCTCTATACTATTTCTGTTTGTTGAATATCTGTCGTATACTTGCCATTGTGCTAGATGCATCATACCCTTGAATTCCATAAAACCTCTGACATTTTGTTACACTTATTTCATTGAATAGTAAGACAATAGTTAAGTGACTTCCTATAGCTAAAGTAGGTAGAAATAGCAAAGACAGTATTCAAATTTAAGCATGGCTCCTAAGACAATGCTAAATCCCCAAAGCCCTAGTAACAAAGTTCTTAAGGATTTGGGGAAATGCATAAAGGTTAGTAGTATATGATTATGCTAAAAATGGGAAAATATCAGGTAGCTAGGTAGTATAATTTTCAAACAGAGGGACCAGGATATGGCCATGACAGGATAACTGCCGTCAAATTAGCCCTTCTGCTGCAAACAATTACAAAACTGGAAAAAAAAAAAAAAAGAAATGAGACAACTGTTTTCAGGCATTTGATTCCTGAAAGTGGGGCAACACAAGAAAGGAGTCCCAGATTTGCCCTGGCTCTTTAGCTATATGTATTTTTCTGATGGTTGAACAAGGAGGTGGAGCCAAAGCAAGTGAAAGTAGTACTGTTGAGTTGAGGAGGCAGAGGTCAGATTTTGGTGCTGTTGAAATGACTGGGAGAGAGAGAGCGAGAGAGACAGAGTCAGATGGATGATAAAGGAAGGAGGGACATGCACTGGGCCCTATCAAAATTACAAACTTACCAAATGGCATTATTAAGAAAACAAAAAGGTAAAACTTGGCTGGAAGAAATGATTTTATATATACATATATATCAAACATATGTAAATATTGTATATTTTACCTATATATGACAAAAACTTGCCATTGTGCTAGGTGCACCACACCCTTGAATTTCCACAAAATCCAGTCTATAAGGAACTTCTATAATTCAATGAAAAAGACAAGCAATTCAATAAAAATATGTAAAATCATGCTCTCACTTATAAATGGGACCTAAGTGCTGAGTATATACAGGCATAACGTAGTATAATAGAATTTGGAAAGTAAGAAAAGAGGAGGGTAGAAGGAGGGTTAGGGATCCAAAAATTACGTTTTGGCCACAGGTACGCTGTTCTAGTGATGAGTATACTAAAGCACTGACTTCATCACTATGCAATTCATCCATGTAACAAAAATCATTTACACCCCCTAAATCTATTGAAACAACAACAACAACAATAATAATGAATGTATACAAGCTGTGAACAAACACCTTTTAAAAGAAAATATACAATTGCCCATAAACACATGAAAAAAGTGGCACTTCTGAGACAAAGTGAGACTTGTCTCAAAAGAAAAAGAAAGAAGGAAAGAAAAAATGATTAGTATCATTAGTTATTATGAAAAAGTTAAATTAAAATTGGAATAAGATATCTTTTCACTCTCCCAGGATTGTCTAAAATAAAATGTTTGATAACATTAGGTATTATTGAGAATGTGGAGAAAATAAGGTTCATACATAACTCATGAGAGCCGAAATTGTGCAGCTAGTTGGAAAATAGTTTTCCATTTTCTTTAAGTGTCAGGTATGCACCTGCCATATGATCTTCATTTATGTTAAAAAAGTACATATAGTAGGTATATAACATTTCTTTCATAATAATGAAAATATCAGTTCAAATGCCCATCCACAGGTGAATGAAGAAATTGTGGTACATTTATACAATGGAATACTATTCAACAAAAAGAAGGAATAAACTATACATATACCCCACAACATGGATAAATCTCAAGAATATGTTGAACCAAAACGCTCAACACAAAAGGACACATGTTTAAGTTGTATGATTCCAGAGGTAAGTTTTGACACACGAACATCAATTATTGTTCCATGAAACGATCACCGTAAATAGGATAATGAACACTTACAAGATCCCTCAGACTTTCCTTGTACCCTTTTTAATTTCTTTCTCCTGGCAATGCCTATGCATCACTTTTCCTCAGACAATTACCAATCATTATGTCATAAATGGATTGGTTTGCATGCTTTAGAATTTTATATGAATGGAATTATGCAATATGTACTATCTACTTTTTTTTTGGCCGGGGCTGGGTTTGAACTTCCCACCTCCGGCATGTGAGGCCAGCACCCTACTCCTTTGAGCCACAGGTGCCACCCCTATCTACTATTTTTTGATTGGGTTCTTTTGAGCATAATAATTATTTTAAGATTTATCCATGTTACTGCATGCATGAATAAATTTGTTTCTTTTGATTGCTGTTGTGCGGAGACACCATCATTTGTTCATTCACCTGTTTCCTCACCTGCTCAGTACTCAGCTGAAGGCTCCCAGGACTCTCCAAATATCTCTAGAGTTATATTATTATCTATCACTCTCCTCTCTAATACTGTTTCGTGGACTCTAGCCCACTGGTCTCTCTAGGATCCTAGCGGAGGGAGTGCCGGGGTCTCCACTCAGGTTCCCTGATCTGGGCTGCAGCCTAGAAACAGCTTGTGGGCAATCGCAGGGCTCATTTATTTTTTCATGTTCAGGAGTCACTTTCCTTGGTTATCTAATGTTCAGTTCCTTGAACTTCATTTTTGTGTGGGTGTGTGTATTTTTTTTTTTTTTCAGAAGGGAGTACAAACTAGTTTTTATAATTTCATCTTGGCTAGCATCTGATCTTAATATACATTAGATCAGAATTTAAGTTCTTCTAACTTTGCATGTGAGTCTCAGTTAAGCAACAAAACAACAGATCTTTCATTACTGAGACTCGTTAATACCTTACAGTTTGGTTGAAAGTCACGTTGCCGTACAAGCCTCTGCTCTGGTCTGGGTATCTACCACGTTTGTGACGGCATGGAAGCTCTGTGCTGTAACTCCTTGTTTGCTTGTAGAAGGTCATGCTTTCTGCTTTTGGTCCAGCACACCTCCTGGTACACTCCAACAATATTGGATGGGAATACAGCCCCAAGTTCTAGTTCCAGGGCTGTCTTTGATAAACTGACGTTGGACAATTTCCTTTGCCTCACTCAGTCTCACATTTTCCATTTACAACATAGTCTGGGGTGGATAGAGTAACTAATTACCGCTCCAGAACCAAGATCCTTTACCTCTAATTTGTGTCACATCTCAATCATTTTGATGCAGCTTGTGAAAAATGAGGGTTCCGGTCATCTCTGTTGTCTTTTCTAAGCCAAGGCCGAGAGTTTTCTTGAAGAACTCAGAGGGATCCAATTTATCCTTGTTTCCTCTACTCACTTCTGCTGTCTGCAAGGAATTGTGGTTTACGGCAGCTTTTGCTTCCACGATCCTCCAGGGACAGAAACAGGCGAGGCCAGAGTTAGCAGAAAGAATCTCTTTTGTAGCCGGCTTCTTTGAGAATGACTGGCTCTCCATTTGTCTTTGTCAAAAGAGCTGATCAGCAGACTCAGAGTCCTGGGCTCCTTCAAGTTCTCTCTTGGCTGATCAGTGATTCATAAAGTCCATTAAAATGCCTGGATGACCAAGAGCTCAATTCTCCCACATGAAGCCTGCTGGGCAGGGAAGAGGCTATTCCTCCCCGCTTAACAACCACTGACGAGTCAGCATTTGTGGCTTTAGGGGAGTACACGTTGGCACATTATATTAACCTCTCTGGCACTGCCTGGCGGCCTGGCCCAGCAGCTGGCCAGCCAGTGTCAGGGTTTATGCCTGCCCAGGCGTTGACGAGTGACCATGCTGACGGTGCAGATGTACTCAGGAGAGAGGGGGCTTATTACTTCCAGGCTGTTTGGAACAGGCAAGAGCTATTTATTGAGAGTCTTTCCCCACAGGGTAGAAGTCTGGGCAGTTATGTGCTTTCCGTTTCCAATATATACAGTTAGAAATACAGTGAGGTGATTTCTAAAATATGAAAGTTATAAATTTATAGATCAGCGGGGTTTCAGGTTTTTCACTCTTCTAAACAGTGAAACTGAAGGCTGTACAATGGGTTTGGTAACAGGTCTATCTCCCAATGAACTCCGGGATGTGACTGTTTTATAACCTGCAGAATTCCCCTGTAAGAGGTCAGTGTTATTGTCCACTTTCTTGATTTTCTGTTTTCCCAAGGTTCTGATTTTGTTAAGGCAAATGTTCTTTTTCATGTGTTTCTCAGTTGCCCGGTGCCTGACTCAACTCCACTCTTGATTTTCCCCCTTACCCCTGCATTTCTAGCCCTTTCACCTCGCGGATTCTGCGTCAGCCTCCCCTTCCTTCCTTTTCTCTGCCTCCACTTTGACAGTCCCATGCACGGTACAGCGTGAGAACTCTGAACTGATTGTTTCTTGTTGCTCTCACCTGCCTCTGGGTCTGAGAACACTAAATTCAGATCTGTGACTGCTGACTTGTTATCGGTAACTTCTAGTCATGTCCCCAACAATGACATTGACAATAACAACAACAGCTACTGCTAACTGAGCCCCTGGCAGGGACCAGATCTGTGTGTTCACTCCCTCTCACTGGGAGGACCGTTCTATTATAACTACTGCATAAACGGGAAGTGGTGGGGGGAACTCAGGGAAGTTACAAATCTTCCCACTGGGGAGGTGCCTGTGGCTCAAAGGGGTAGGGCGCCGGCCCCATATGCCGGAGGTGGCAGGTTCAAACCCAGCCCTGGCCAAAAACTGCAAAATAAATAAATAAATAAATAAAATATGTAAAAGCAAATGTGTAAAGATTGAGAAATTGAATAAAATTTAAAAAAAAATCTTCCTACAGGACAAAAAGTGAGTAGCAGAGACAGAATCCCAATTGTAGTCCATTAGTTTCTAGAACCTACTGGATTTTTTACAATACCAAAGTTGTATTGGAGGCAGACACTTTGTATCTCACAAATAACTAGGCAAATATCCACTTTTGATGAATGAGACTAGGCTGGGGAGAGGGAATCATGATATCTTCACTATGAAGACAAACCTCTTTTCTGAGCACAGCACAGATAGGCAGGCACAAGTAGGAATTTCTTGTATTTAGTAAGATAGGCTTGCACTTTTAAACTTATTTTCAATGTAGTTCTCACCAGTTTAAAGCTGAAATTAACCTTAATAGAATGTTCCTAGACTCTGTGAGGTAGATGCCATAAAAGAAAGTTTCAGAAAAAAAAAAAAAAGAAAGTTTCAAACATATAAAGCAGCATATAATAAAATGATAATAAAGATACATGCAGATAATTACATTAGAAGACTAGTGTATATAGGACAATTAACATTAAGGAATAATATTTCAGTCATTTAGCAGAAGGAACAGAAAGATTTGAATGAAAAAATCAAGAGATACAGGCATATTTTCATCATTTACGTAAAAATTACCAGATGCCTCGGCCCAGGCACTTAAAAATCATGACCTGAGAGTGACATGCTGTTTTCTATTCAATAATTCAAGTCGACTTGAACCTCCTGTCTAAATTTTGCATATATGAAGTGTCCCAGAAATATGCTATTAATAACTAGAGCAAGGGCAATGATAATGAAATCTACATAACCATATTTTGATGACACCTTTCACAAAGGCATTCTTGTTTCCTTAGAAGAGTGATTATTCAGATTATTTTGGGATAGGTCAAAGTCTCTTGACAAAAGGGCTTTCAGAGGTGAGCCCCTCAGCGGGAAAGTTTACTGATGTAACTGTGAGCTTCGTTTTGACACCAGTTTGACATTATGTTATAACCTTGATTCCTAATTCTGCAGGACAAAACTTTCTGGGGGAGATAAACTGTTAGTGGCTGACATAAGGAGGTTTACTTATTTGAAGACTGTACAGTAATCTCATAACCTAAAGTATTCTCATTTTCTGGTCCTATTTATCCAGTGGGCATCTTCAAAAAGGTTGACAAAAAACATTCAAGGAGTTTTTTCTGCTACTTTCTATGTATATAAAATAAATCTTTTGGATTTTGTTATCTAGTGTCTCGCTTCATCCCTGAATAGAGAGCATGAGAACAGTTTTCTTTAATTCTCAGCCTCCTAGCCTTTTAATCAAGCTCAGTCCAGCTTAGATTTTCAGAGGCTTTGAATCACTCAAATCAGATTTTTAGAAAACTTTAGCCACTCTAGTATCTCCACCACCTTCCTCAAAGCCACTTAGGATGGACTTACAATTGTAATAAAAATAGTGTGTTTGCTATGTGAATTTAGCCTCACAGCTAAGACCAAAAAGCCATTTTGTTATGATATGAATTCTGGAGCTGCTACCACTCAAGTCATCTCAGACGCATTTATGCTTTACTAACCATGTCCTTTTCATTTAAATCAATATGTCTAGAGATGGAAGCAATTGTGTGATATCCAAAGGAATAAATACACATCCACAGTAATGAGGCAGAAGTTTTTAAATCATCCTCACCTACGTGTTAGCTAGCCTGACAATCCAAGCTCTCCACAGCTGATGTAGCTTTCCAGCAACATCTCCCGTTTTCACACACTTCACACTCCAGTCAGAAGAATTAACTCATCCTTCCACAAATAACAGCCTTTGCCTCTGATCTCTCTGCCGTTGCTGTTTTGTTCTGCTCACTTATAAAAACGTTTTGTGTCCATCCTCCAAAAGGCACTACCCAACTCTTCCAGTTTTTAAGGCTCATTTCTAAATCTACATCAAATCACCCCCATCCCTTCGCCAGATGCTTCCTTCCTTTTGGCTTTCCAAGGTCATTTCTATCCCTTATTTATAGCTTATTAAACTAATTTCCTTGGGAAAGAAATTAATATGATTTATCTCAGGGTATTTGTGTCTACCACTAGACAGCAAGTTCATTGAGAGCAAAGATACTTTCCTGAACATCTTTATTGATCAAAATGGGAACAATTACAATCAACACATTGTTGCCAACGAGAAGTAAGTTTGTTTCATCCTATAGTGTAAAAATCCATTCTTCAAGAACTGTGCTTCAGGATTCGATGAACTCTCAGAAAGCATTTTCTGCATCCTTGCTGATTGTGGAAGCATTTTCCCTGCAAAAAGTCATTGAGATGCTTGAAGAAGTAGTAGTCGGTTGGCAAGAGGTCAGGTGAAAATATGGATGAGGCAGAACTGTGTAGCCCAATTCCAGCACATTACCCTTGGTTTGCTAGACTGTTTTCTATGTGCAAACCACAAAATCTGTAAAGTCAGTTTCCTTCACTGGAAAATTCTACAGTAAATATAATACTCCACAATCTAAATTGGCTTGCCATTCAAAGGGTCATTTCCAGAAAAAAAAAACACAAAACCCTTATCGTAATTAGCTCTAATGAAGCTATATATTTTGCATTATTTTCACAAAAACTAGGGAAGCAATGTGAAATCACATCCAATTGAATTTACATTTGATCTCTATTTATTGCTCTGTTGTTGGCTCATAGTAAACTGATACACAATACAACCTTGAATCAAGGCTGCATCATTATTTTTTAGATTTTAGGAACCAGGATGATCTGTCTTAGATCAGATATTCAGATCTGAATATAGCCAGAAAGGAAATACAGATATATAGTGCTTTTACTCAGTGACTCCAACTACTTTATTCATATGAACCAATTTTATAAATTGCACAACTAGTAGTTGACACTCCAAATCTGTTGAATGGAGAGGTAATTCAAAGCCTAGAATGTGCTGTCTTCTAAATATTGTGAAGGTTGTGGTGGGTGCCTGGGGATACTAGCAATACTAAATTATTTCCATTACCTCAGCGATTTAGTTATTTTTAAAATTGAGCTTCAACACCTGTGAAGGCTGATCTATTCTCAATTTCCCTAAAATGTAGTCCAAGAGGGTTCTAACTAAATCCTGGGAGGTAGTTACCAGCGTGATCTTTATCCTTTGTGGTGCTTAAACCTCTCCTTTTGTACCTATAGCCTTAATAGTATTTCATAATCTCTGTCCAGCTTCTCAAATGCCTCTTTGGCAATCAAAGATACCATAGACAATAATAATCAACAAATGTTATGACTCAATTATGCTAATGTGCATGTCTATTTGAAGGAATAAGATTGCGTTGCTCATCATAGCCTTTCAAAGACCTGTGTTAATGAAGTCTTCATTTTGTTACATGTTTCCATGGCCTTTTATAATAGAAAAGGAGTATGGAAAATTCTGCACTGACCTTAAAGCTTCTACTGAGAAATGGTAATCATCACTTTGTGCTCATTTTGGGGGACAAAAGCAAGTTTTGTGGTCATACCAAGCATCAAGTTGATTGAGAATTATAATTCCACTGTGTTCCTGGAAAGTGGAGACATGGAAATTATTGGTGAATAGCACAAATGAATACCAGAATAAAATATGCTACAACCGATTTATTTTATGCCCATAGATTTAAAAAGGCTACTGAACTTAAAAAAAATAAAAACTATTTCAAATACTCTGCAATGAATATCCTTGTACATATGTGCCAAAACTTCTCTAAAATACTAAATATTGGATTACCAAGTTATAGTGAATCTTCAACTGTACTAACTTATTAGATGTTACCAAACTGTTTTCTAAAATTATTGTGTTGGTTTATACTCTAAACAGCCATATTTAGAGTTTCTATTCTTCTATGGTCTCACTAAAATTTTATTCTATAAAGTATACTAACTTTTCAATCAATTAAGTTGCATATGCTACCATATTTTTATTTTAATTTATATTTTCTTGATTACTAGTGAGTCAAGAATCTTTTCTTATATTTGTTGGCCATTTAAGCTTCTTCTTTTGTAAATATTCTCTACATAATGACTGTCTTTTAAAATTACAAATAAATAATCTTATCGTGGTGCAGTTTGGGCATTTCTTTGTATCTCCCTTCCAGTATATCACTTTATCTCCTCATCTGTGTCTAATATGTTACTTCAGTTACTCAATGAATTTTTAAGTATTCAGTTACCTTTTATTATCTTAGGCATAAAAAACTTTCTAAATCTTTCTTATTTTGGTAATCGTACATTATTTTACTATATTTCGTGTGCCTTCATTTAGCTTTTAAATAATTTAAAACATTTATTTTATGATTTTTTCACCATTTTTCTATTATATTAAAGTTGTGCGCCTGCTAATTCTTTCATGGTAAACATTTTTTTTATTGTATTTAAAAAATGTACCCTCTCTTCTTCAGGAGAGTACTTTTGCTATTGCTGTTATTTGTTTGTGGGCGTCTGTATCTTCCTTGCCAGCCTCTGCAGGTTGTTATTTGTCCTGGTCCAGATTTTATATTACTTTTTGAGCTTGGAGATTCACATACCATCCAGGTTGGATAGATAGAGATTCCTTGTAGTTACTTAACTAGAGAGTTTTGATTACTCATAGGAGATGCTTTCCTCTCTCAGCTCCAAACATAGACAGACATTACTCATTCCTTAGATGGACTGGTGTGTGCAGATTTTCTAGCTCTCATTTCACTGAGAGGGAAGCCACCTACAGTGCTCTTGCAACTGGGCCTCAAATCCAACTCCCCATCTTATGCCAATCATGCTGCTTTCTCTGTCATGAGCAATAAAAACCTAGTCCCAAGCAATTGTTCAAGCTTACCCCTAGAAACTGGACATCTGGAAATTACTGTTAATAACGATAATGCTGAACTTCACCTGAGCCTTGTGCTCTGAGAAAATAGCAATGGTGAAGAAAGCCCCACTTTTTTGTTTTCTGAGATATGGCTGATCCACAGTGGACAGCCCATATTTCCAGCTCTCCCTTATTTTGAGATAAGACCCACCTTCACCTTGTCTCAATGATTTAGATAAGATCCATCTTCAAGCTCCTTCATTATTCTCATGAAACTTGTGGATGACTGCCTCACTAGCGTGCCTCTTCCTGTCTCCTGTATTTTCTCTTACCTGGTCCTCATAGTGAATGCTGTCCCAATTGCAATGGCCTGAGTAAAACCATGTCCTTAACTATCTAGTGCATTGTGTCTTTGATAGTTTGGTGCTGTGACTCTGATGAGACTGGGCCTCACCTGCAGATCCCTGTAACTTCATTTCCATATTGGAACCCCCCAGAGCTCTTCATGCTCTGTTCCCGACTGGCAATCTGGGACACAATGGCATGTCTGACTTCTGGTGTTCTATTCTAGATTTTTGTGAATTGGTATCATGGTAAGGATTTGATTTTGATTATTTTTGAGTGCTCACTTATTTTCTGCTGCTGTTTCTTTTGATTTTATGATCTGAGCTCTTCATGATTAAAAAAATGGATTAATGGCTATAGAGACCTTGTTTTTGTTGAGAGATAGGCAATAGAGAATTAACAAAAGAAATCTTAGTTTCTTTTATCTGTTTCATGAATTTCAATTAAGAATTCATATTGACTTGGAAAAGAACAGCTTTTTGATATGAAATGGTGACTTTTTGATTGATGCATAATAGATTTATATATTTTCAGGGTACATATGATAGTTTAATATAATTATATAATTTTAAAAGATCAAAGTGATGTAAGTGGGATCACCACCACCTTAAATATTTGTCTTTTTAAAAAAAATCTTTTTTGTTCATTTATTAGAATATAACAATGGTTCTGAACCTAGAAATTAAACACACAAAATTATGTGTACATGCCTGTGTGGACACAAGGTTTTCTGGAGAGGAAGTCTATAGCTTTTGGTCATCAGCATGAATCCATGGTGCCCCTAATGCCTAGTACTAAGGCTGGCAGTTAGTAGGTGCTCTATAAATGTTTGCTGTATGAATGAATGGACCAATCAATGACAGCTTAAAAGGCACAAACTGCCTGAGAGAAGATTTCCTGGGTGGTCAAACCCCACTAAATCTGAAGTTTTAGGATGATGGGAACAGATTTTTTCATCAGGATACTTTTTATTTTTATTAAGTCATATATACACAGACCATGAATACATTTATGCCTTTGTGGGATTCAATGTGTTGATTATTTGTACAAATTGGAGTGCTTACATCCTACTCATTAACACAGCTTTCACTTCATTTACTGAATCACAGTGTTAAGACATCTGTGTTCTATACTTGATAGATTTGACTTGTACCCTTGCAATATGCGCCATAGATGTGGTCCCACCATTAACCCTCCCTCAATTGAACCACCCCCCTCCCTTCAATATTTGTCTTTTTAATGATAAGAAACATTTAAATCATTCTTCTTTGGATATTTTAAAATATATAATGGATTATTATAAATCTACTCTTTTATCTATGAAACACTAAATCTTATTTCTTTCATTAAACTGTGTATTTGTAACCATTAATCAACCTCTCTTCATCACTCTACCCCCTTCTTTTTCTGGCCTCTGGTAATCATTAATTTACTCTGAATCGATTTTTCTTATGCCCGGGTCAGGTACACGTTTGAATAGAAGTAGAGATCCCATTGGAATGCTCAGCTCAAAGGACCTTACTGCTCTTAGGATGGAATGAGATATGTCCCTCTGCAAAGTCAATATGAAAGCGATGTTCCAGCATTTCATAACCTTTCCTGAGGAATTCAACTGCCTACCAGGGTGAACACAGATTATGCTAATGACGATGTGTTCTTCTATCTTGGAGAGCATCTTTTTTCTGAATACCATTGGGAAGCCTTTGAGATTGAGAGGTAGTGTTACCGGAAACTTGCTTGTTGGCACAAAGCATCTTGTCCGAAGCCCAAGAATAGATCTGAGAGGGAAGCTTAGCCCTCCTTAACCCTACTCTGAAATTAAAGGTCTGAGGAAAGAACAAGGTGCAAATAAATGAAGCAGCAGTGAAACAATTGCAAGTCATCAACCCAGACACCCTCACTACACCTTTAATTGGACAACAGACTGATCAAGCAATATTCCTCCTGAGAGACCAATTATGGACGGCTATGCATTTGAGTGTCTTCATGCCCCTGATTAACCTTCTGAGACCTATTCCACCATTTATTTCCACCCCTGCGTATGGATTCTATGTGATGTGCAGCAATAAAGCTCTCCTTTTCTACAAAAAAAAAAAATTTACTCTGTATCTTCATGAGTTCCACTTTTTAAGTTCCCAGATATGAGTGAGAACATGAGAAATTGTCTTTCTGTTCTTAGCTTATTTCACTTTAATAATAAATTCCAGTTTTATCTCCACTGCTGCAAATGACAAGATTTCATTCTTTTTAAATGGCTAAGTAATATTCCACTGTGAGTACATTTTCATTATCCATTCTTCTGTTGGCAGATGCTTGGGTTGAATCCATATTTTGGCTATTGTGAACAGTGCTGCAATAAACATGGAAGTGCAGGTATGTCTATGATATATTAATTTCCTTTCTTTTGGATGTATACACAGTCATAGAATTAATGGATCATATGGTAGTTATACTTTTAGCATTTTTATGGAAACTTCATACAGTTTTTCATAGGGGCTATGCCAACTTACATTTCCCCCAAGAATGCACAAGGGTTCCCCTTCACTACATTCTTGCCAGCATCTGTTTTCCCTATCTTTTTGATAAAAGCCATGAAATGGTTTTATGTTAGTGTTTAAGTCTTGGTCCAAAGCTGAAGCTTTAGAACTGAAGTTATATATGTACTCTATCTAGGTCTGTATATATGTTTATAAGAAATGCCTTTGCCCCTTTCATTGTGTAATGGTGTAACATTTTTATATATCTACGTAGTACTAATAAATTAGATTATGAAATATTCTTAAAGGACCTCTATTTTAGTTTGCTTAGAGATAAATAATTGCGTCTATAAATTGAATATGCTCAAAGTTCTCAAAAATTGAAGAAATTAAACTTCTAATACATTCAATGTGCTAGGAAATTCCTATAGAAACTGATACAAATGTTTTAAGAAATTAAGCTCATATAATTTTGGGAAATTCTGTCAAATAAAACTAGAGGGTGGTCCATCCAATTGGCTTGGGGGCTTAAGATTTTATTTTAGTTTACAAAAAAACTCTCAATCATCTTTCACCACTTTATTAATATGAAATTAAATTTTGTTTTGCTTGATCTTGTGTTGGCAGTCTCAGGAACCCATTTGTTTGTCAACTAAAATTATGAAAATCCTGACTCAGTATACTGGTAAGTTCTCAAACTTGTCTAAGTAATTCCATCAGAAGCCTAGACTCCAGAGTACCTGACATAGTCCTTTTACATGGGGGGCTTTAAGACAGTCTTTATTGGAAACAAAGCTCTCTGGCCTGTTGCTCTTTGAAGCCAGCTATTTTCTCCAGGATCTGAAGGATCCCTGTGTGCTGAAGCCCAGTGATTTGATGTGAGCCTCACTTCTGCAGCAGACCATGTGTGGGCTAAGTGTATTTCTGAATAAGCTACTGTCTTGATTACGAAGGAAGTCCAGTGAAAGGTCACACATCCAATAAGGGCCGAAAAAACCCTTTCCCTTCACTCTCTGAAGGTTCACTAAAAAATCAACTGACAAGAGACAGAGTAGTAGAAGAGAAGCCATAAAAATTTATTAATGTGCCTGGTTGATTGCATCAACTTCCAAAAGGGATTCCAAAGGTTATAAACCATCTTGAGGTTATAAGAAGAATGGGGGCTCTGAGCACGGCCAAGACAGGATATGGTGGTAAATGAGGTTGTACTGGCAACACAGGTTATGAGAGGAAGAGAAGAAGAGAGGGCCTGGCTAGCAAAGGTGGTCTTAGTGAGTAGCTGAAACCTCACCAACAGAAGCTCTTCAAGAAAATAGATGTTAAAAGTTTCTTTCACTCCTTCAAAGGTGTCAGACTCTTGGGAAGTCTTTCCTAGATCAGATAAGGGAGGGTCTCAGAGAAAATCTGACTGCATCAATGTGGGTTTTCTGCAGATGACAATCTCCCCCATAAAAGACAACTTTGCAAGGCTACTTCTGTTTGTACGCCTTCTGGAACAGCCTACAAACTATGCCAAAAACATCATATTTATGGGTGAAATATTTGTTTCCTTCATTTCTTTTACATGAAAGGTAACTAAGAGTGGAAAGCATCACCAAGAACATAGCCATTCTGTCTGGAGAACTTTGAGAAACTCAGCAAGCATTGTAGCAGAACTGAAAGATTTTCCACCACTGACTTCTTGGAATGTATTGGACTGGTTGCCCTCAGAGATCAACTCCTGGCTCTTTAATACAATCTTTTATATTAATATTGCTCCTTTACATTTTTGAAATCCCTCTTTTAAGATGTCTTATCACCAGGACTGTAAGACAAATGACCATTGCCATCACTTTTCAAGAACTGTTTCAATTGTTAATTGAAGACTGTAAATTGGAAACTATTTCTGAGGCCCTACTTCAACCACTTAGAAGATTTATGATATTGAGAAATGTAAATCAAAATCACTATGAGATACCATCTTACCCCTATCAGAATGGCCATTATTAAAAAGTCAAAAAACAAAAGATGTTGGCAAGGATGTGGAGAAAAGAGAATGCTCATACATTGTTGGTGGGATGTAAATTAGTGCAATCTTTGTGGAAGCAGTATGGAAATTTCATGAGAAACTGAAAGTAAATCTACCATTTTATCTAGCACTACTGGGTATCTACCCAAAAGAAAAGAAATCACGTTACCTCTGGTCACCCTATTCATGATCACTGAGATATGGAATCAACCTAAACGTACATCAATTGAAGATTAGATAAAGAAAACGTGATATATATGTACCACACCACACCACACCACACACACATACACACACACTTCATGAATTCCTTCTTATCCATAAAAAAGAATGAAATAATGTCCTTTGCAGGAACTTGTGTGGAATTGGAGGCCATTATCTTAAGTGAAGTAAGTTGGGAATGGAGAATCAAATACTATTTGTTCTTAGTCATATGTGGGGGCTAATCAATGGGTATGTGTGGCCATATGGAGCAGAAGAATAGATATTGGAGACTCTGAAGGTGGGAAGGGGGCAAGGAATGAAAAATTATTTTTTTTGTGAGCTGTTTACTATTCAGGTGATGGTTCAAGTGATGGTTAAAAGCACAGACTTCACCACTGTATAATATATCCACGTAATAAAACTTCACTTGAACCTTGTGAATATATACATTTTTTTAAAAAATTAAGAAAAAGCATATTTACATTTGCCCTTAGTTCTGTTAGTTACAGAAAAGAGTGACCATTGAGAAATCCTTCATCCTTTTGTGTTCTGAGAGAAAGGCCAACACTAATCAGCTAACAAGGAAAGACTAGCAGGTGCTTACATATTTCAAGATGAGATTGACTTCTGCATTTTCTCAATGACTTAGACTAGACCAGGCTCCAACCTTCTTTAGGACTCGCATAAGAGTTGGTGATATGGTCTGACTGTGTCCCCAATATCCATGTGTTAAAAATTTAATCCTCAATGCTTCCATCTTAGGACATGGGGCCTAATGGGAGATATCTCCCCCCTCATGAATGGATTAATGTTGATATTAAAAGGGATTGAGGGAGTGGGCTCTCTCTCTCTCTCTTCTGCCATGTGCGGGCATGACTTTTGTCCTCTCTTGCTCTTCACTTTCCACCACACGAAGACACAGCAGGAAGACCCAGGCCAGATACTAGTGATCTGCTATTGGACTTCCCAGCCTCAAGAAATGGGGAAGAATAAATTTCTTTTCTTTATAAATTAGCTAGTCTCAGGTATTCTTGGATAGCAGCACAAAATTAACTAAGACACTCAAAAATGAGTCTTTTATTTACCTGTCTCAATAAATTTCCTGGTTCTCTTTATTTTCTTTGAGATGTTCCTTGTTAATCAATGTTCTCTCTCTTGCCATAGCCTGAATAAAGTCCTCTTATTAATTGTCTGGTGTATTTTGTCTTTGACACCTGCTTGATTTTAAGTTTTCCTTTTGGTTTTGAATGTCAAAAAGTGTACTTTCTTTATTTATACTTCAGATATAAGTTTAAACAATTTGAATTTATATAACATTTTTATATGTTTTTAGCAGGAGTGAGATCCTCACTAACCCAGTCCTCCTTGTTATAGGAAAGTGACACCACCTCTATTCTTTTTCCAGCCTTTTTTTGGTGGATATAATTTGTGCTAAGCTCCTTCAGGGATTTGCCTTTTGAGTTACAAAAATCACTTTTTTCCTTTTAAAATAAAAAGCTTCAAGCTTTGGCTTTCATAATTTTTGCCTCTGAAGTAGGAATTAAGGACTTTTCTCAGAACTCAAAATCTGAGCCCCAGCTCTCTTTGCATTTCTATTCCCATTTCATCCATTTCCCCCCCCCCCAGTAATGGCTGCCTCTGGATGAATAAAAGGATTTATATGAGAAAAAAAACTTTATTTTTTTATTTTTTATTTTTTTTATTGTTGGGGATTCATTGAGGGTACAAGAAACCATGTTACACTGGTTGCATTTGTTAGGAAAAGACCCTCTTACAATCGTGTTTTGCCCCCAAAAGGCACACACCAAGACCCCAAGACCCCACCCCCCTTACTCCTTCCCTCTCTCTGCTCTTCCTTTCCCCACCTCTCCCTCATTCTTCCTCTCTCTGCTCTCCCCTTCCTTCACCCCCACCGTGTCAATAATTGTCATTAATTG
>CAUYON010188379.1:0-15343 GCA_963573935.1 Arctocebus calabarensis
TTTATTTTTTATTGTTGGGGATTCATTGAGGGTACAAGAAACCATGTTACACTGGTTGCATTTGCTGGGTAAAGTCCCTCTTACAATCGTGTTTTGCCCCCCAAAGTTGTGGCACACACCAAGACCCCAAGACCCCACCCCGTCGCTCCTTCCCTCTCTCTGCTCTTCCTTTCCTCACCCCTAGCTCATTCTTTCTCTCTCTGCTCTCCCCTTCCCTCACCCCACCGTGTCAATACGGGTCATTAATTGTCCTCATCTCAAACTTGAGTACATGGGATCCATGCTTCTCCATTCTTGAGATGTTTTACTAAGAATAATGTGTTCCACTTCCATCCAGGTTAATACAAAGGATGTAAAGTCTCCATTTTTTTAATGGCTGAATAGTATTCCATAGTGTACATATACCACAGCTTGCTAATCCATTCCTGGGTTAGTGGGCATTTTGTGATTGTAAATTGAGCTGCAATAAACAGTCCAGTGCAAGTGTCCTTATGATAAAAAGATTTTTTTCCTTCTGGGTAGATGCCCAGTAATGGGATTGCAGGATCAAATGGGAAGTCTAGCTTGAGTTCTTTGAGAGTTCTCCACAAAATCTCAAAACTGCAGATGCTGGCATGGACGTGGAGAGAAGGGAACACTTTTACATTGCTGGTGGGACTGCAAACTGATGCAACCTTTTTGGAAGGAAGTAGGAAGTATGAAGAAGCATATTTCTATCACAGTCCTGAAACAATTCAGAAAAAGTCAAGTGAAACAGACTCAATGACAGGGTCAATGACAAAGCAAAATGAGGCATTGGCTGGTGTAATATCAGTGTACTGATTAGGACAGACCAGAAAGAAACTCAAGCATAGAGGGCAGGTGCAACATCCTTTCTTCAGCTCACAGGGGCTGGTGAGGTGCATGGGAGGTGCACCCCTACCCATGTCCTGGCAGTCGGAGAACTGAGTTACATAGATCATCCATAATCCATCATCTGCTCTCTGTAATCTGCACCAGGCAAGGGTCCTGTACACATTTATACCCATGCAACAAAAGTGGCACCATGCCAAGCAGCAACTACATGAGCATGACATCACTGTTCAGTTACGGCTGTCTAGGAACACATGGCACCTCAGACAAGCCATGCATGGGAAAGCCCAGACAGCTTGGTCTTGACCCACACTCAAGACTGTGGGCAGGAAAGCCTGGTGTCTTCTGTCTGTCCCCGCTGCTGGCCAAGGAGAAACATAACCATTAATTAACAAAATTTTAGGTTGTCTCCTATGATATTATTACTTTGGGTGCAAGTTTTGTTGTTTTTATTTGTTTCTTATTTATCTTTCCTTTTGTTATTGTAGAGTTAGGGTTTGTAATGTATGCTGTAACCAGATGTAGGACACGTGTCATCCTATGGGTGATTCTAGGAAAATCAGAGGAAGTGGGAACACTCATCATGGAGACCAATGAGTTAAATTATAATCACCCTTACCATCATCATCCTTATCAGTAGCAGCATTTTATAATACAGGTGCCGGGTTAAAATGAAACTGTTTTTGCATTAAGGAAACAAAAGTATCTTCTATTTCTAACTTAGGTCAGGAGCTCCCTGCCAACACAATGAACTTAGGATGTATTTTGAACATCATTGAAAATTTGGAGTAACTATGAAAAATGACAACTAATATTTAGTAGTAGCAGCAGCTAATACTCACAAAGTGCTTTATGTCAGTCATTGCTGTAAGATTACCAGTATGTAATCTTTTTTTCCCTGCAAGTAAACATATAGTATGTTTTATTGTACAATAATATTATTCTTCACAGATGAAATTCAATATACTCTTATACTATCCTTTGGTAATCAAAAAGTTCTTCCATCTGCCTTTTAAAAATTTATTTCCAAACATTAATTTTTAGTTATATGGATTGCTTTTGTAATGCCTGAGTCACAGCCATAACTCTGCCGGTCACCCAATAGTGTTCATTACACTGGTCAGGTAGGTTTTTTCTCTCCTCCTTTCTACTGTGTTTTCCCCTGATTTCCACTACGTTTTTAAGTCCCTCTACACCTTTTTATGATCTTAAACATTCCTGTCCTCACCTCCTACCTTCTTCTGTGTTGACCTGAAAGCATGATAACTAAGAAAGCCATGCATTAAGAGTGATGTCAAAGCTCCCCCACAGCCTGGTGTTCTGGGTGGTTTGTAGAGCAGAGGTCACCTTCTTATCATGGACAAGAAGTGAACCACTATGGGAGAGAAGTAAACCACTGTCTCATTTGAGACACTGGATTTTCAAATCTCATTGTTATAGGAGTTCAACATGATTTACCCCCACCTAACGTTAAGTAGTTGAATCCGGATGAGACATGCATTTATTTACTGCAAAAAAAAAAAAAAAAAAATCATAAACATATGTTAAACTACCTTTCTTCTAGTTTTTGTAAACTAGATAGAGAAACTTTCTGGATGAGAGCCCCCTTTCTTGCCCTCTGACTGATAGCAATAAAGCAAAACAAGTCAAGAAATTTTCAGGGCAGCAAATACAGTTAAAATTTCAAGATGACTGATTTTGGCCCTTTACAAGGGTAAGGCATTTAAATGGAGGAGGCAATGCTCTACTTAACTTTTTATACCCAGAATAAGAAGTAGGGCAAGGACACAGATTAACAACTGTGAGTTTCTTGGCCACTGTCTCTTTGCTATTATTTCATAGTGAGTATCTTTGCAGTGCAAATGTCATTTCCTAGTATATGTGGGGTATCCAGGAAGCTATATTAGCATTTCTAGTTCACCAGGGACTATCCAGAGTGCTGTGGAAGAAATTTACTGCCAAGAAAGGATGTCAACACAGAGCAACTAGAACCCTGTCTATTACACACACACACACACACACACACACACACACGCACACACGCGCGCGCGCGTGCGCGCGCAAAGGGAATAGAGCAGAGAGATACGAAGACATTTGAGAGCAAAGCCTGACAAAGGTCAGTACCAAAGACCTTCCAGTAGAAAGGAAGAATATGAAGGCCTTGAATTTAAACCTTACTTCGAATTTATTTAAAATAGGGATTTTTCCAACACTTGCCTTCTTCCTCTGCTTAAGTTTTAAGGATTTCTTATAATATTTTCTGTTTTATATAGAAATATACTATATAAATTTACATTCGGTTAACTTCCAATGATATTTGGTTCCTTCTTATTTTAAGGAAAATTTTCTGATACCTGTATTCACGCCCTGGTTCTTTTATATGTTAATGTTATGGGGGGAAAAGACCATTATAGTATATTTAATAAATTGAAAACTTTTGTACTATTTAAAGGTTTATAGATGAAAATATGATTTTAAAGAAAAAATGTTATATTTGTGGATTTTAACATGTATCAGTACCAGTTACCCATAAATTGTGATGACTTGCCTTCTTCACTATCTTGAGATTTTCAGAGGGGCTTGCCTCATATAGTGAGTTACAGATATTTTAACACTTGATAATGATGAATACATAAAAACATTGTGTCAATTTTTGCTCTTCAAAAATTAACATATTGTAAGTGAAATAGTTATTATTTGGATTTTAAAAATGCATATTATAAATTATTTATTGAAATATTCATTTTATTATTTCAAGCAATAAACCATTTCTATGATGAATTACCTTTCCTGCTAATATATCCATGTTTCCTAACAAACACATCTAGCCTTTTCAGAATAGTCTCTTTCTGACAGAAAAACATATATGTGTTGTTTATTTCCATGATTTCTTAGTGAAGCATAATTATTAAAATGATAAAAGTAGATAAGTGGCTTATGTGTTACAGAAAGAATTTTATCCCAATACCATTTATTCAATAGAAACTAATTTTATTCTTACCATTTAGTTTATATTGAAGATATTTTTCTTCAATGTTATATAAAAGTTATACTTCCAATGTAACGGAAGTATTTTCATGCCTAGGACAGGTCATACATAATACATTCTAATATAGAATGCTTATGGAAATATAGTATTTGTATAGTTACCTTTAGAGAGATCATAGAGATGGATGGTTCTTTATATTTTAAAAACATACCACTGGAAATATTGAACTGTTATGCTTAGGGTGTATTGTGCCATAAAATTAAAGCAAAAACCTCATTTTGATTTAATACAACAACTACACAATTATTTTTAAATGTAGCAATGAAGACAAATAAACATTGTTCAATTATTTCATACCATATCCGCATAATGTGTTCTCTGAAAACATTTTACTTCAATCAAAAAAAGTTTCTACATTCTCCCCAATGCTCCAGTAAGAGAACAATGCAGGTATTTGTGTTGGCACGTGCCACTCCTTTATTGTCCTAATTATATTTAGTAATGTTTTGATGTTGACTTAATGTGCCAACAATCCCTCAGGAGATTGTAGATTCTGTAAGGGAAGGGAGAGTGTCTTTTTGGCTCATGATTTTTTTCCTGTGTTAAACACAGGGATATATAGCAAAAATGAATGTCTAATTACTTTATGTCATTCTGTTATTTTACTCTATAGTTTTACTTTCGGACATTTTATTTCCTTTTAGAAATAGCAGTGAATGATTGAATAAAAGTGGGTATCATGAACCCAAACCTAAAAGAGGACTTTAAAAGAAATCAGTCAACCTGGAAGCACAGTGAGGTAGACTATGGTGAGAAAGTGAGACGCGCCTTCTCCAATTCCAGCCTCGCCAACCGGCTGGGCTCATTCCCTTTGGCAAGTCATTGAGATACACTGGAAATCTGTCTTTGCAATTTATCACAGGGAGGCTGAGATAGAATCTTAATTTTCAAGATGAACTACAGAATATTTTTTCAGGGATTCTTGAGAAGCAAAGTGCCTGAGTGGGCAAGGCTCTGTCCCCTCCCTTAAACTAAGATAATTCCATCCTTTTCTGGTTTGACTCTAAAGTACTCTGACTGTATTTAGAATTGTCTATGGAATGACATTTTCCAGGCTCTGTGAATGAATAAAAATGGTTTTGCATTTACTCTCATCGTCTCAAATGTGATAAACATGACACAGTAGGATTTTATTCTTTTCTGTAACTTCTTTTCTAACATCAAAAATAATTGAACATTTGCAATGAAAACATACACTTAGAATTTATTTGGGTGTTTTTGGAACTACGCTAAAGCATAAAAGCCATTCTGAAAGAATATTAGAACCATACTTTTTAAATGGGAGGGGAGGGCATTGAACTATAAACCCCAGGGAAAGAAAGGGCAGAAGACAGCTTATTTTTTCTAACCTTATTCATTTAACACTTATTCTAAAAGGGATATAAAGGTTAACAAGTGATTATATATCATTTATACATAATCTGGACATACATATTCATGCCTTGGTCTTAATATTCGGCATTACTTGGTAGTATCCCTTAAGGACATCAAAGGATCAGCATTTAAAGTCATTTTGATACCTAAAAATATGCAGCTTGTGCCTCATTAATGTACACAGGAGGCTGTGTTTTCTTATGCACAGGCAAAACAGAAGGTGGGACCCAGGCTCTGACATGCTGATGGGGAGGCACATGCTACTTTTGGTGGAGATGAAAGTTCCTGTTCTGTCCCAGACTAACATATGACACATCTCACATTTCTAAAAGTCAGAGAACTCTAATAGTCTAAGCTGTTTTAGCTTCCAAAGAGAAGGTTCATTGCTATATATATATATGTATGTATGTGTGTGTGTATATATATATATATATATATATATCTTTCTGAGGAAAATAGGATATTCATTTTGTTTCTCTTTACCTGATGTTATTTCAAACAATATTAACATGTTCAACTTTAATAAAATATCCTATTACTGCATTCATTTGGACAAAAAGAGAAAGAGATATTTGTTGAAACTAGTCTTCCAAGTAGCACTGGTACCATCTGCAGATAAATAACTCGGTTGGAAGGAAGCCAAGGATGGTAGAATCTCTCAGTCATATCATGTTTGATTCTGACAGTTTCAACACTTACATCTTTTGTGAGATTAGAGAGAATCCCATAATGTGGAATTTATTAATGGATGATTCCTCAAGGACTTAAGAGTCTTATTTCCCTTCAGTCAAGTTGAATAACATGGTGCCTGAGGTCAAGGGCATGTAGCATAGATTACAACTAAGGAAGGTCTAGCAGAAGGTAAGTTCATCTACATGTGGGATCAAAACTCAGGAAACTGAGAGAACTAGAAGGAGCAAGACATTAGGGAAAGACCGTTGGATTCTAAGTAAATTGTAAGATTCAATTTTAGCTCTAGTACCTGCTAGGTATATGATCTTAAAAAATATGTTATCTTCTCTTAGCTGGTTTTATCAGCTGTAAAACCACCTACCTTTGGGATGCACCACCTACCTTGCCTGGTCAGCAGAAGATCATATATGGTAAAGACCCAAATATGTTTCCTAAAACTTCTATGTATTCATTAGTACATAAAACATTTACATTACATTAACTATGCAGGAAAGGCTGGGATCAAATGGTGAGACAACACAGAGTCCTGGTTTTAATAAAGGTGAAATTGTAATAGGGGGGTAGATATTAAATAACAATCACAAGGATGCCACGGCTGTTACAATTTAAATAGGATATTTGTTGAAAATTGCAAAGAAAATGACAGAATATTTGATATTGTAGTGCTAAGAGAAGACAGGATTCTCAGAAAGTGATAACATGGATATTTGAAATACAGTGGAAGCTCTGTAAGTTGACCACCCAAGGGACTGGCGCAAACTGGTTAACATGCAGAGGTGGTTAAAACCAGGAACTAGGCCTGCTGCACTGATACGTATAAGTGGTGCATTTCCAAACCATGAAAATTAGGTCGACTTGAGGAGGTGGTCAATATAGAGAGATAGCTAACTGTGGAGGGTCTACTGTACTAGGCGCAGGGCAGGGCAGTTGTGAAAGAATGAAGAAAGAGTTTTAGTATTTAGTTGAAATCTAAAGACTTAACTAGAAAAAAATGGTTGGAAGTCAGAAAAGAGCAGGCTAAGCTTAAACAGAGGAGAACAGAGCGTGTGCCTCTGCAAAGGCGCAGGAGAAGGCCCTCTCGATTGGGGCGTGGGGTGAGCAAGTGAACAGGAGATAAAGGGAAGGAGGTTGTAGGTCCTGTAGGAAATGTATAGAATGCACAGAATCTTTATTATTTTGATGCAAATGATCAAAACTATCAAATTTTTTTTGAAGGAATCTTTACATTTTTTGTAATAACAAGGGAGAACAATAATAAGTTTTCATGGAGGCAGTTGCTTTGTCAGTATATATTTAGAGAAATAATTCTACCGAAATGTTTGGAAGGTGACAAGAACAGATGTGGCAGACATTATAGGATTCAATTATAGGAGTTCCCTGAGGGATGATGGTAGCCGAGCGAGTGGGGAAAGAGCGGAGCAGAGACAAGTTGCCAAGGTAGATTAGTACATAGTAGCTTCAACACAGTGGTGCAGAGAGCATCTGATGATTTAGGAGGACTCCTCTCTGCCGTATCTCATAGTACACAGATTCTGGTGTCTGTAATTTGACACTTATTTTGATAGAGTCCTCTCCAGGCACACATTTCATCGCGGCCTGTGTAGGCACACAGTCGGTGAACCACGTGAACTGATTTACCCAAATTACAGCATTAGCTGAAGAGTTTGGGATTCGCTGTGGTGAAAGGGGTAGCAAAAATTGGAGGATGGAATATTAAATGTAGAAGAACAAGAAACCAATTTTTCTTTAGAGTTTACTTACAGTTAATGATACCAAAATGTGATACAGAAAACAAGATTGCTATTTATGTACCTGACATTTAAATAATACCTACGTACTGTAAAAGGGTAACTAAGTGTAATGATTTACTTTTTAAAAAGTGAATTAGGGAAAGTAATAGTGAAAAGTTCTTTAAACATTTTGTTAGCTTGAATAAGAATAACAAATAACAATTTACACTACTTGCTATGCTCCAGATACCATAAGGAATATATTACAAACATTATTTCATGAATTCTAACAAAATTCCAGTGAGCTACACATACATTATCCCATTTTACAGAACATTTAAAAGTTAAGGATGGGCCCAAGAAGTTAGCTGATACCCAAGAGAAACAGGACTTTGGGATAGTCTAAATCTAGAGCATGATTTTTAAGTTGTCACGCTGCCAACTTGTTTTAATGTAAGTGTGCTTCATTAAACCTATCTTTTTAAACCTCATAAACGATCAGCTGTGCTGACAGTCTGTTTTTCTGCTTCCTGTCTCTTCTCTACCTTTATAGTTTTTCAATTTTCTTTCTTTGCTACCTCCCTTGCTTACTTTTGACCTTCTCATCTCTGTTTTCTTTCCTTGCTCATTTGAGGCTTATAAACTTAAGGCCCGCATTTCTTTATTTTGCACCTCATTTTCTCTGTCTCCCTAGATTGATGTCTCCTTCTCAGACTACAGTCCCATCATCTCTGGTTTTGCTTTTTAAGCTAGCTGCTTCAATCGTAAGACTCCCCACAGACGATCACCTTCCAGAATCTCTCTATGGACTTACATTTCATATTTATTCCATCTTTGACCCACATCAATATAGTAAAATCTAGTCACCTTTTGGTGTTTCTTTGGCAAGAGAGGACAGGAATGAAAACTAAGCCCCATACTCCAAAACTAGATTTTTAAGTATAGATTAAAATAAAATAGAAATGTAGACTTTTCAGTTACTTGTTTTGCTTATTTCCAGTGAAATGAACTTAGAACTGTTTTTTCAAGTTAAAACTTAAAATAGAACATTTTTTTCTCAATTATTGGAAGAGATATACTCAAACTAGGAAAGCACAATCCTGTGAATTGGGAGAGAATCATAAATGGTCAGTACTTTTCTTTTCTCATGAAATATGCAGTATGAAGTGATATTTAAAAAGTCACTTATAAAGCACCCAGATAATTTATTCTGACTGAAAAGTAAAATCATTATCCAAGTACTCTGCTCATCAAAGTACAGAATTACAGAGTTAGTTTGCTCCTGTTCAAGATGGAGGCCTCAGATTCCAAGAAAGAAATTTTTTAATGCACTAATGAACCACAAGTTTTAATAATAATTAAATAAAAAAACTTCTCCTGCAAGTAAACTTGGTGCCACCTTATTTGACAACTTTAGAATTTTTGGTCCTAAACTATTACAAGCAAAAAGCAAACTCTGAGATTTCAGGTATGACTTGGCAAGGCATGTGTAATAAATATTCATCGACTCCTCAAGGACTTGTACATGTGTGTGTAAGATAAGGAAGCTGTTATGTTCTATGTCATTAGCAAAATTCCCTGGGAGGAGCATTTGTTGGCATCCTTCTATGTTGATACTTTTCTTTATAGAAATAAAAATAAAAAGATTTTAAAAGAAGTGGTAATCTTGACTCACCGTTTGAGAGTCATGTTAGAGGAAAATGTAACAGAAAGAAAACAGGGATGAGGTAGGGAGGTGGGGGAATACTAAATGAATGAGAAGAAAGGATTTTAAGAAAAGGAAGCTAACAGAACTAATATCAACTTGCTCTGCTAAACATGCCTTGAACTATGAATTGATACAGAACCCTGATATGTGGAATCTCTCCTGGCCTCCTGTGCTCAGAAGCTACTGCTTTGACTTGAACCTGCAGGCCAACCATCCTTCCCATTAGGACTTCTCCTGGCTGCTGTGGCCCCAAGGGCTCTTGTCCATGAAGGTTATCTGCCTTACTTCAGATCTTTACTTAAATATTGAGTTTTTACTCTTGCCTACCCTGTTCATGTAATTCAAAACCATAATCCATTTACCCTTTGTCTTCTTCCCACTCTTGAACCTGCCAAAATTCTATTATACTTACCTTATGCTATTTTCTCATAGTTGTTTTTGCCTATCATAGCATTTACTTGTGTATTATGTGAGAAAATGTGGTATGTAAAGGTTTATAGAATACATTTGTTTGTGTGTTGAATGTTAAAAGTGTTCAGAAATAAGTGAAAACAATAAAAATGGATATAATAAGGATAATAATTTAAACATGCTTGGCAATGTATGAAGAAGAAGGTACAAAAGGAAAGGAAGAATTGAAATTTTTTTTATTTAAACAAACAAAAATCAAACAATGAAAATATGGGAACATGTTTTAGTATAGTACTGAGGGAATTTTTTTTTTTTTTAATTTTTGGGCTGAGGGAGAAGAGATATTTGAAAAAATATTTGCTACTGCTTCCTGATGAACCAGAGAACAGAATGGATAAACAATACCTGTGAGGGGAAAGTGTTTTGTTTAGTTTCTGAAAATATGAAGAACATCAAAGTTGGTCTCTCCCACAATCACTATATTTAATTCGTGACAATTAAATGTAGTTCCAAAGTTATGAACAGATGGCTCTGGGCTGAATCTCACCACCAGATGTGTTTTATTAGGTGATGATAGCAATTTTCAATTTATGAAATATGGAAGACTTTAGCTGAGCCATCAGCTCACTCACTTCCAATTGCCCTATACCTGACCTCCTGCTTTGCCTATTACCGGCAGGACTCCTCCAAAATTTGAATGTGTTACCCCTACTCTACCCATTGTGTACCATGGGGTACTCTTTCCTTGCTTAGAATCAAAACACAAAACCAATCCCAAACTCCAAATACTGGGTATGCTTCCTATGTTTCATTTAGTCAGATAAAATTTGGTCAGCTTTGCCCGGCGGAAGGGACTGTGTTTGTTCGTTTCCTGGCCAAAGAACCCATACACCTAAATATACCCCGAGACTAAAAGCCTAAAGGGGGAGATGGGGAAAGACCGGGAGAGAAACGGAGAGAGGTTTTTCTCTCCCCACTTGAGTTCTCTCTCTCTACCAGGAGTTTTAGTGTTTTCTGTGTTCCTTTCTGTAAAATATTCTGTCTTACCACTGGGGGGAAAAAAAAGAAACAAAGAAAATGCCATAAAGGCTATGTTAAACAGTTTGATGAAAACATTTCAGATTGTATATGAAACCAGCACATTGTACCCCTTGATTGCACTAATGTATTTAATAAAAATAAAAAATAAAAAAAATAAAAAAAAATGCAAAAAAGAAAATCAGTTGACAACCTAGATGCTCCATCTCCCCTGAAGACTTTAGTGTGTATTTCCTACTATAAAGGATATTACTCCCCAGATTCAAAGCACAGGTGTCCAAGTCAGGACATTTGCACAAACACTTTGCCACCTTTGATCCACAGACCCTTAGCATATTTTGTTGGTAGTCTTGTAGACCCACCATGACATAAGGGTAGTTGGTGGTCTCTTAGTCTCCTTCATTCTGGAATGCTTTTCAGCCATTCTTTAACTTTCATAACCTGGGCAGTTTTGAGGATTACATTAAGTTCTAGAATGTTCCTCAGTTTGGATTCAGCTGCTGTTCCTTCTGGTGTAGATACAGGTTCTGTGTCTTGGGCAGAGATAGCATAGCACTGAAGTGATACCTGTGTTCTCATTGCCTCCTGGGGAGGTGGCATAGGATTTTGATCAGACACCATTACTGGTAAGGTAATTTGTTTTTTAGGGTTTCTTTTTTTTACTTTAAAAAAAGTTTTAATGCAGTACTTGTATTTTTTTAAAGACAAAGTCTCAATATACACAGTCATGATCACAGCACACTACATCCTGGAACTCCTGGGTTCAAATGATCTTTCTGCCTCAGCCTCCTGGGACAACAGGTGTGCACTGCTGGGCCCTGGGGACATAACTCTGTCACTTGATCAAGGGGCATGTACCAGTCGTTTCCATGGCAAAGTCACACTTTCCTCTTTTGAAATTAAAGTATTTTGTGGGTTGGAACATTAAAACTATGTGAATATGTTACTCCTCTTCCAATTTTCCATTGATTAATTTTTATATTTGTATGGACTTCCATTTTTCTATTTTTAATGGATTATAATGTTATAATGTTATTATCTGTCATTATTTATTCTGATAGTTGTGCCTAGTTTGGGGACAGACAAGGGACCCCTTCTGTGCTGACTCCCATGTCCTTTCACCAACCCTCCATCATTCTTCGAGTACTTTGCCACTCCAGGATGCTCCAAGTTTGCCCTGTTGGTCTCTGTCCAGCCCTGGAATCAGTTACTTCTGAGTTCCTGAGGTGGGGAATGAAACTCAGAAGCCAAGCTACTTCTTCTCGGCCCCTTAGGCGAGGAATGGAGCCAAGATCTGAACCCTAAATTACTCACTGCTACTGGAAAGCCACTGATCCCAGGCAATTTAATGCATAATGCTGTGGTGGATGCCTATATATATATAGTATATACATACTATATATGTGTGTATATAGTATGTATCTATGTGTGTAAATACATCTGTGTTTGAGCATACACACACATTTATATCCATATTTATTTCTATATCTCTATTGAACTTGAGTTTATGCAATTACTTTCCATTTCAATCCAACCTACAAGGTTAATTCTAGTTTATCCCCTTCCTCCCCCCCCTTTTTTCTTCAGACATAGTCTCACGTTGTCACCCTTGGTAGAGTGCCGCGGAGACTACAGGCATCCACCACAACACCTGGCTATTGTTAGAGATGAGGTCTCGCTATGGCTCAGGCTGGTCTGGAACCTGTGAGCTTAGGCAGTCTAGCTCACAGGATAGAGCTAGAGCTAGAGTCAGGCCTCTCAGAGTGCTAGGATTACAGGTGTGAGCCACCACGCTTGGCCTAATTTATCCCCTTTTCATATTTGTAACTACCTTCTCCAAACCTGATTAACCTTGCCCCCATTATCCTTATGTAACTACATAGCTGGGATACAGGGATGCTTCCCCTGTATGTAACCAGCTTTGCACCTGTCCTGCCAGGCTCAGCCTTTCCTCATTGCATCACCCCCTCCCACCCCTGACACCTGCCTTTGCTCTGACTCCGATGCCTGTCAGCCTTCCCCTCAGTCCACACTCTGTACTGGCACTGAGTTGCTGCCTCCAAATCCACCCAGTGAGGACCTTTCACAGAGGTCCCATGCCAGGCTGCCCTGAGAGAGGGACACATTCACTTTACTTCCCTAAATTTCTGTGCTTTCTTTAAACTTGGTAAAGTTTAAATTTTTTAAAAATCTTTTGGGCCATGGGTAGCACCTGTGGCTCATTGAGTAGGGCATCAGCCCCATATACCAAAGGTGGCGAGTTCAAACCCAGCCTCTGCCGAACTGCAAAACAGAAAAATAGCCGGGCGCTGTGGCAGGCGCCTGTAGTCCCAGCTACTCAGAAGGCTGAGGCAAAAGAATCGCCTAAGCCCAGGAGTTGGAGGTTGCTGTGAGCTGTGTGACGCCACGGCACCCTACCAAGGGCAATAATGTGAGACTCTGTCTTTACAAAAAAAAAAAAAATCTTTTGGGTCAGGCACAGTAGCTCATACCTGTAATCCTAACACTCTGGGAGGCCTAGGAGGATGAATTGCTTGAGTTCAGGAGTGGGAGACCAGCCTGAGCAAGAACAAGACACTATCTCTACTAAAACCAGAAAATACTAGCCAGGCTTGGTAGCAGGTGCCTGTGGTCCCTGAGAGGCTGAAGCTGGAGAATTGCTTGAGCCCAAGAGTTTGAGGTTGCTGTGTGCTGTGACATCACAGCACTTTAGCTGGGTGTTGTGGCAGGCGCCTGTAGTTCCAGCTACTTGGGAGGCTGAGGCAAGAGAATCACTTAAGCCCAAGAGTTTGAGGTTGCTGTGAGTTGTGACACCATAGTACTCTACCAAGGGCAAAAAGGTGAAACTTGGTTTTAAAAGGACAAGACATCATGGCATTGTACTCAGAGCAACAGAGTGAAACTCCATCTCACAAAAAAATCTTTTGACACCACTGACATTTCTTTGCTCTCCAAAACCTATCATCACTATTTTCAACTTCAACAAAATGTTAGCATGTATAGAAGATTTACCATGCATAAATTTAATATATTGTTTAACATCAATTGGGAAAGTCGAGTTGATGTCTCCAGGTCATGAAAATTCAATTATATGAAATATTGTTTTAGGAATTCTTAATATTCAGACCAGGCATGGTAGCTCATGACTGTAATCCAGCACTTTGGGAGACCAGGTAGGAGGCTCATTTGAGGTCAGGAGTTCAAGTCTGCAGTAAGCTATGATCACATCACTGAAATAAAAATATAAATTCCCAGTGGTGCCTGTAGCTCAATAGGTAGGACACCAGTCACATACACCAAGGCTGGCGGGTTCGAACCCAGCCCGGGCCAGCTAAAGCAACAATGACAACTGCAACAAAAAACCTATCTGGGCTGTGTTTCCCATATGGTCAGGAAAAAAAAAAAGAAAGAAAGAAAATAGCTGGGCATTGTGGCAGGCACCTGTAGTCTCAGCTACTTGGGAGACTGAGGCAAAAGAATCACTTAAGCCCAAGATTTTGAGGTTGCTGTGAGCTGTGATGACATAGCACTCTACTGAGGGTGACTTAGTGAGACTTTGTCTAAATATATATATATATAATATGTATATATAAATTCTCAATTTCAGCTAAAGATATGCTAAATATACTTTTTAAAAACTATACTTTTTGATTTTTTTAGTACTAATTTGATATGATGTGTTAAATAAAATTTATGTCATTAGCAAAAAGTTACATGATTCAAGATTCAGTGTTCATAATGCCCTTGGAAACATTGAAGGGATTTAGAGATGTTTTAAAGAAAAACTAAGAGATGATACTTACAAAAATACATATCAAGGAAGCTAAAACAAATTGCAGTCTCTTACTTTGATGCTAACTTCTCCAATGTGGAAAATATTTTTAAAAGACAAAGCAAACTCAATTTCTAAAAACCTCATGATCAGCCCAGCTATGATCCAAAATTTCTTTGGGAGAAAATTTCTTTCTTTTTTATTTGTTACAACAGTATCATCTTTCAAAGATAGGTTTATGATACTGAGCATTATAACCAACCAGTGACCAAGATGCCATACATTGGGAGTTACCATACACATGCACCATGTGCAGATACATAAAACAAATAGGTTATACATATACAAGCAATGCAGTATTGATGGAATATTAACATAAAGCAGTCAAAAGCCTCAGTTACTTTCTAAAATCTAGTATGTTTCCTCTGAATCTATTTTACTATATTTGCAGCAATACCTTTATCAGAGGCCTCTTTACATACTTCTTAAAAAGAAGAGTTTGTCCATCATTACACTAATTTCAATTTTTTTTTTTTTTTGAGACAGAGCCTCAAGCTGTCACCTTGGATAGAGTGCTGTGGCATCACAGCTCACAGCAACCTCCAATTCCTGGGCTCAAGTGAGTCTCCTGCCTCCACCTCCCAAGTAGCTGGGACTACAGGCACCCACCACAACGCCTGGCCATTTTTTGGTTGCAGCCATCATTGTTGTTTGGC
>CAUYON010188381.1:0-17009 GCA_963573935.1 Arctocebus calabarensis
TTTTTTTGTTTTTTTGGTAGATATTGTAAATGGCATTGCTTTCTTGATTTCTTTTTCAGATAATTTGCTATTAGTATGTAGAAATGCTTCATCCTGCAACTTTACTGAACTTGTTTATCAGTCCTAAGTGTTGTTTGGTGGACTCTTCAGGTTTTTGGTATATAATGTCATGTCATCTGCAAAGATTGACAATTGGACTTCCTCTTTTCCAAGTTGAATGTCATTTCTTTCTCTTTCTTTTCTGCTTGCTCAGTATTTTAGTATTTGTTGAGAGTATTTTTTATCACACATATTTACAATTTAATCAAATGCTTTACATCTATGAAGACAATCATGTGGCTTTTGTTAATGTGATGTATCATGTTTATTGAATTGTCTGTATTGAACTATGGTGTATCCCTAGGATGAAACCTACCTGATCATGGTATATTATCTTTTGAGTGTGTCATTAGATTTGATTTGCAAGTATTTGCAAACGTTAATCATGGAGATGTTGATCATGGAAACTGGCCTATAGTTTAGTTTCTTTGTGTGTTCTTCTCTGGTTTTGGTACTAGGGTAATGCCTCACAGAATGAGTTTGAAAGAATTCCTTCCTCTTTCATTTTTAGGAATAGTTTGAGAAGAATTAACACTTGAGCATTGTTACTTCTTTAAAAGTGTGGTAGAATTCAGCACTGAAAACATCTGGTACTGGCTTTTTTTTTTTTTTTTTTTTTAAGAGACTTTTTGCTGATTGAATCTCATTAATCATTATTGGCCTGTTCCTGTTTTCTATTTCTTCCTGATTCAGGCCTGGTATCTTGTCTGTTTCCAGGAGTTTATCCATTTCCCTTAGGATTTCCAATTGGTTGGTGCATAGTTTCTCATAGTAGTTTCTTTCTTTTTTTTTTTTCTTTTTTTTTTAAAACAGGGGAGAGCGCGAACACAGTCTCCCACTACCACAAATTATGCATTCGAGTTTCCCACATTTGAGGAAATCGCAGGGGTCAGCATATCCAGAGTGCAATGGATAAGCCTTGCCCTGGGAAAACCACCTTCGTGATCACGGTATCTCCCCTGCCAGGTAAGTATCTCTCATAGTAGTTTCTAATGATTCCTCATATTTCTGTGATATCAGTAATAATGTTCCCTTTTTCAGTTCTGATTTTATTTGGTTCTCTCTTTTTTTAACTAACAATATTGCCAATTTTGTTTATTTTTTCCACATAACAACTTCTTTCATCTATCATTTATAATTTTTTTTTGTAAATGTTTCATTTAGTTCTACTCTATTCTTAATTATTTTTCTTCTACTAATTTTTGGCTTCATTTGTTCTTACTTTTCTATTTCCTTGAGGTATAGCATTAGGTTGTTTACTTGAAATCTTTCTTTTTTTATATAGGCATTTATTGCTATAAAGTTTCCTCTTAAGCACTACTTTTTTTTTGTATCTCATAGGTTTTGGCATGTTGTGTTTCTGTTTTGTTTTGATAACGTTTTTATTTTCTTCTAAATTTGTTCATTGACCCACTGGTCGTTCAGGAGAATGTTGTTTAGTTTCCATGTATTTGTACAGTTTCCAAAGTTCTTTTTGTTATTGATTTCCAGTTTTGTTCTGTTGTGATATAAAAAGATACTTTATATAACTTCAAGTTTTGAAAAATTTATTGAGACTTGTTTTGTGCCCAAGACATGGCCTATCATGGGTAATGATCCATGTGCTAATGAGAAAAATGTGTATTCTGCAAGGGTCAGAGGAAATAATTTGCAATTGTTTGTTAGGTCCACTTGGTCTGTAGTATAGACTAAGTCTGTTTTGGGGTTTTTTCCCCCTGAGTTTCTGTCTAGATGATCTGTCCAGTCCTGAAAGTGGGTGTTTAGTCTCCAACTATTATTGTATTGGAGTCACTTTCTATCTTTAGCTTTAATAATATTGTATTTGCTTTATATATTTGAGTGATCTGATGTTGAGTGTATAATATACAGAGGGTGCCCAAAAATGTATACACATTTTAAGCAAGGTAAAAACTTTTAAATTTGTAATACTCAAGTTACATTTGACTTCTACAATTATAAGAGATGCTCAATGTTTTAGTCATCTTTTTCTATCAGTATATATTGAATGTTACAAATTTAATACAGTTTTTCCTTTATTAAGATGTGTATACATTTTTTGGCACCTCTGTATTTACAGTTGTTACATTTCTGCTGAATTGATTCATGTAATTCTCTTCTTTGTCTCTTTGTATGTTTTTGACTTAAAGTCTATTTTGTCTGATGTAAGTACAGCTTCTCCTGCATTCTTTTGTTTCTCATTTGCATGGAATATTTGTTTCCATTCCTTCATTTTTAGTCTATATGTATCTTCACATATAGGTAAAATGAATTTTTTATAAGCAAAACGTAATCAAATCTTGTTTTTTTTTTTGAGACAGAGCCTCAAGCTGTCACCCTGGATAGAGTGCCATGGCATCACAGCTCACAGCAACCTCCAATTCCTGGGCTCAAGCGAGTCTCTTGCCTCTGCCTCCCAAGCAGCTGGGACCACAGGCGCCCGCCACAACGCCCGGCCATTTTTTGGTTGCAGCCGTCATTGTTGTTTGGCGGGTCCTGGGGCTGGATTCGAACCCGTCCGCTCAGGTGTACGTGGCTGGCGCCTTAGCCCGTTGAATCACAGGCGCCAAGCCTTGAATCTTGTTTTTTAATCCATTCAGCCAATCTATATCTTTTTGTGGAATTTAAAACATTTACATCCAAGGAAATTACTGACCTTGACTTACACCTATCATTCTGTTAATAATTTTCTGTTTTTTACAGCTTTGTTTCTTTCTTCCTCTTTTATTGCTTACCATTACAAAAGGTGGGTTTTTTTTGTAGTGATAATATTTGACTACTTCTCTTTTTCATTTGTATATCTGCTCTATCAGTAATTTTTGTACTTTGCTATGTTTTCATGATAATAGATATCCTTTCTGAGCCAATCTCTTATTGTGTATTTAAATTATTTCTCTGTTTCTTTTCTAACCAACACTGTTTTGAGGTACATACCTCTTTGCATACATATACATTTATTTCCTCAGATACATTTCTAGAAGATGAACTGTTTTGTCAGAAGGAATAATAAGGTTAACTTGTTTAATACATGTTGTTAAAATGTTATCCAGAGTACTTGAACAGTTTATATTCCCATAAACAGGAGATAGTAGAAATCTAGTTCCATATGCCCATCAGTGATTATTATTATCACTAAAAATCTTGGCAATTGACAAATGGCACATAATTATTTTATAGTGTGTGTGTTTTTTATTGCTGGTGAATATTAACATTTTCATATATTTAGCAATCATCTAGATTTCTTCCTTAGTTATCCAACTATTCATATTTTTTGCCCATTTTTCTAATATGATGATGTTTTCTTTAGTTTTGAGAGTTCTAATGTATTAAGAACATCTATTGCTTTTTCTCCAGATTTCCCTCACATTATAGTTGGCCTTTTAATTTTCTTTCTAGTGGTTTTTGTTATTGTTGCTTATTGTTCGAAACTTTATAAAATCTTTCCATGCATACATATTTATGCAATTCTGCAGGTATGTCTGTAATATAAACTCCTGCATATGGAGTTACTGGATCAAGGTGAAGATTCATTCAAAATATTGCTAGGCATTACTAGTTATATTTCCCCTTTTACGTTCACATCAACCCAGTGTCCCAGCATTACACAGGTGAGAAAACTGAGGGTCTCCTAGTAACTTGCTCAAGGGCACACAGCTAATAACTTTAAGATCTCAGAAGGGAATCCAGGCTCTGACACTTAGCATGATATCTACTGTTTCACTGGTATATTTATCAAGGAAAAAAAAATAGTACTTTATTAGCACGTTCTCGAACTTTTCTTCCACCAGAAATTAGCATTGCAGATATCAAACTAAAGAGTTTTTTTTTTTTAAGGAAAAAAACATCAAAAGAGAATGTGACCTAAGTTAGCAAAGAGAAATCTAAATTTGTTGCCATGTGATGGCCTCAGCACTGAAGCCTGCTGGCAGCATCCAGCGCATCATGTTGCTTAAAATAGGCATCAAGTTCTATTTTTAGGTGATGGCTCCTTCATGTCAAATCACAGAAGACACATTCCTATGTCCTGGGTATTTTTTTTTAAATGTTGCTGAGTATTTTAGAACTGGTGGGAAATCTTATAAGAAAAAGATTGCAAGCACTGAAAAAACAGACATTCTATTTTACTCTGGACAATAAAAAAAAGTTTAGATTAAAAACAACTGAACCTAAAAAAAAAATGACTTCAGCTTATAAGTAACATGAGAATAAATATGTGTTATTATTTACGAGGCCTTGTGAACTAAGAAACTATGTGGCTTTTTGAAATGGTATCATGTAATGAACCTTTCTGTCACAGTCAGTAACTTTAGCTACTATCATTGAAGTAACTGAAGATTTTAGAAAAGTCTTCCGGAAGGACTGATGGACTTTGCCAACAAACTTGAGTATTTCAAAGATGATGTTTTCTAGTTCTTTGTTTATGTTGTAAGCAAATAAGATAAAGGCCTCTTGTGCCAATAAAAACTCACTTCTTAACGAATGGAAATGCCTCCTTGGGTGCAAAGTAACCTGGTAAGATGTGACGGGCATAAGAGAAGGAAGAGACTAACAATTAAGGATCGTCATCGCTCTGGTCTCCACACTAGACAATCCAGGGAGGAGGAAATGGGATAACCACGGGAAATGGTCTGGAGTGCTGTATTCCATAGGTTCTCAGACACACGTCTCTTCATATAGTAACACCGCTGACACTGGGACAGGTGCTGCAGTCAGGGGTACCTTCCATTTGACAGCTTGTCACAGTTGATCAGTGATTTTTTTTTCTTAGTGGCTCAGAAAATAACGGACGTCTTCCAGCTGCTGGTGTCCTGAATGTGAAGGATGAATACTTATTACAAGTGAGCAAAGCGTGGGGGGCGTTAATGAGGGGCAGGCACCCATCGTTCGCACTCACAGTCACCAGTTCATTGTAATTATGTCAGGATAGCCCAGCACACAGGCTTCAGTGAGGATTAAAGGGATACGAAGTGTTTGGGGAAGAGAAGGGAGGTAAAGGGGGGTGAGGAGGCTGCATTATTCACCATTAAACTGAGGAAGGCTACACAGCCCTGGTCCAATGTAGGGAATTGCCACATTACTTCATCTCCCAAATCAAAGAAACAGTTAACAAAATAAAAAAGCACATTCCCATGCATTTGCATTACAGCCTGAAATCTACATAAATCAGGGTTTTTACAGAAAATATTGGACTATTCCAACACAGTGCTTGTATCTATTGATTGTGATTTGTTACAATTAATTAATACTCAGATGTAACAGCTAAATAAAACACTGCTGTTGTATAACACGATTATAGCATTGATTTCCCACAAAACATTTCAAAGGGATGTGGCGTTACACAGCTAGGAAGATGGAAGGAGATGAGGTTTAGAACTCAAAACAGAATCAATTCCAGCCCTTTTAATTCGGAAATGTGGCAGCAGGACACAGGGTTGTGATGCGGGGGACACTAGACCCGATATTGCCCCAGCCTGTGCTTCTTGCGCTGAGTGGGAATTTGGAAGAGAGGACTCTGAGGTCCTTTCCAAACATATGCTTGTAAGGTCCCCCATGGTCATTGTGTGAAAGCGCCATCTGGCCTAACAATTCTCAATCAAGGCTAGGAGGAAAAAATAATGCTATATGGAAGGAATAAATATCATTGGTCCTCAAGAACTACAAGAGAGACCTGGTTGGGATGGGGTGAGGGAAGGCGTGAAAGGCTTCATGGGAAAGCCCATTTGAGATGAGATTTGGAGGTGGGACTGTGTGACGGTGGCACTCAGTCCTGGCTGTGTATCGGAATCACTCAGAAACCTTTACACAAGCAATGCCTGTGCTGGGGGCTTCACCTGCCCGGCCAGATATTTAGCACCTGTGCCCTCTGTGCTGGCGCACACATGTAGCAATTTCCTACTCCGGGTACACAGAGTCTGAATCTCTGAGGCGGGGACCAGACACTGATATGTAATTTTTTTTTTCAAGTGATTCTGATATGCAGTCAGGGTTGAAGACCTCTGACTTTTGATATGGCAGGTAGAAAAGTGTCACTGAATTTCAGGGTATGAGTTAGAAAGCTCAGAGAGAAGAGTGAAGAAGCAGACTGGGGTCATTTTGGGGCAGCGTGTATGCATGTTATATCCTAGAAGGGAACAGAATCACGTCCAGCCTCTGGTGACTCACAGGCTAAGGGCAGCTTAAGGGACTCTACAAGAGGTATCCAGATGTGTCAGCAAAAGGAGCTCACCCCTAGATCTGGGGGAGGGAAGGCCAGGACCCTGGAAGAGCGATGCCGCCTCTGCTCTGTGGCGCTGAGCAGGGAGGCGTGCACAAGGAAAACATCCCCCCTCTCTCCTCCCATTCATCGATGTCTTGCTGCTTTTTCCAGTTGATTGATCCCAACCACAAGCCACAAGACAAGAAAGTCCAGGTGAGGCTGTGCGCAGAGCTCAGCCTCCCAGAACCCGGGGATGAGCATGGAGTGGGGGTGGGGAAGGGGCGAGGGGATGGCAGGTGGACTGTGACCAGCACAGCTAAAGGCCTTGTTAGAAGTTCTGCCTGAATTCAGTAAGCAATGGTGAACTGCTGGAGGCTTTTGCACAGGATTATGATATTAAAAATTAACATAAGGGAGGAATATTGATATGCATGATGATTAAGACTGGAAGGAAGCCAGAGGTTTTCCGCATGCAGGCCAGCCTTGGTGCTGCACCACGGGTCACAGGCTCTTCTCCTGATGATAATGATGGTGATCTCCCAGCAGCTGCCCTGACCTTGACCTTCCAGTACAGTTTTAACTTGCTGCAAACACTCTATTCTGAAGAACAAAGCCCTGCCTGTTAATTATTCGATGAGTTGCTAAGGGAAGAAACCAACGTTTATGGGATTGATTCATCCCTCATCAACATTAAAGCACTACGAAAATGTTGGCAGACACATAGGGACATGTCGATTCCAAATTCCTGCGTGGGACTCAGGAAAGGATGGTTCCTTGGAGGATGTGTGGGAGGGAGAGGGGCCATTTCCAATAGCATCCACCCTGGGAAAATACAGTGGTGGGAAGAGAACCCCCTGTCCAGGAGCTTTGGCTCTCCCCTTTTGCATGAAGAAAGGGACATCTGTAGGCTTTTCAGTAATGAGCAGTCTTGAGCGGTGAATAAAGAGGTCAGAATGGAGTGCTCTCCACAGAGGGATCTAATCGAGGCATCGCTTTTGCCTGACATAGATCAGCAGTGAGGCCAAGTCTATCCGGACATGAAGAGCTAACAGGCAGAAGAGGGAGCAGACCTCCCTCTGCATCCTGGAGTCGGAACCAAGGCCAGAAGGGAATATGATTGACATGCTTGTTTTCTTTCAACGTGTGCAAAAACTCGAGCTCTCCAGGTCCCCCCACAAAAGAATGGGCTCTGCTGTGAACAGGTGAGCTTCTCGTTCTTACAGGAACCCAAGCAGGTGTCCGGTGGCTACTTTTATGATGTATTTTGGAAGGCAAAATATTCTTGCAGAGAAGCTGGAACAAAGCCTGGATTAGGTGGCCCTCTGTTAGGTGACACTGAATTGTGTCAAAGTCATATGTTGAAGCACTGGAGTCCTCAGTGCCCCAGATTGTAACCTTATTTGGAGATAAGGTCTTCAAACAAGTAATTAAATTAAACTGTGCTCTTTGGTGTGGGTCCCAATTCAACATGACTGCTGTCCTTATAAGAGAAGGGCATTAGGACACAGACAGGTGCAGAGGGAAGACCACGTGAAAACACAGGGAGCAGACAGCCATCTACAAGCCAAGGAAAGGGCCTCAGAAGGAACCACCCCTGCTGATAGTTTCATCTCAGACTTCAAGCTTCCAGAACTATGAGACAATGCATTTCTGTTGTGTAAGCCAGCCAGTCTGGCTAATGTACTCTCAATCTTTCTATGATTCTGTTATTTGATTTGAAAAAAATTAAAAAAAAAAAAAAAGGTTTACTCACCGGAGTTCAGAATAACACTAAGGATAACAAGTCTTAGCATTTAATAAAACAACAGGGCCTCAAGCTGCAGTTGCAAATTACTTAGCTTCTTAAATAATTGAAATAGGAGGCTATCACAGAGAAGAAATCACTCACAGAATGTATTCATTCATTAAGGAATATCTGTTGTGGGCTTTCTGTGTGCCAAGAACATCAAATCGAAACTACAAGCAATCAGCTGGTCTGTTTGCAGAGGGCAGGGCTGTGCAGGGAGGAGACGGCTCTCTTTGGGACAAGAGTGGGCAGGACCGGCCGTGTAGGTGGCCTCTGGGTGTCTGGGTATTAGGACATAGGGACAAATGTGTGAAAGAGAGAATTGCTTTTTCTCTGTACTCCTATACCCAAGAGCAATAGGCAGAAGTTTCTGAGAAGTAACTCAGCACTAAGGGACCCAACACACTCTCCAGTTGCAAGAAGCTGAACCAGGTTTTCTGTTAGGAGGGAAGAGGTGTTTAAGCATTGGCTTTACAATCACATGTGGGGATATTGTAGCACATTCAAGTATCAGAAGTGAAATAAGTTACAACATCTTAAGGGGCTTTGCAACCTTGGTCTTCCATGATATCTGAGGACATTAATGTCACACTGGTATGGAAATTGGAAGACAGATGGAAATGGGAAGGCCTATTATGAAGGGCTCCAAATAACTCAGTGCTGAAAGCCTCTAGATCTTCACAAGACTATGTCAGGGGGGCAGGAAGGAAGAGCTGGACTTAGTGCAGAGAAGAGGCTCCCCTGTCCCATCTCCCCGGGCAATCTGCTATTAGGTTGATCTGTCTGGATGGGGAGGGGGAGCCTTGCCTTCTGGCATCTGGTTGGGTTTAGCCAATGGGGAGCCAAGCAGGAGGCTGGAAGGAGGGAGGAGAAGGTGGAAGAGGCTTCCTCCTGGTTCTCCCTTCCACCTCAGCGTCCCCTCCTCAGCCCAGACCTAGAGGAAGCATTTCTACTGTGCCACACTTTCCTAAAGGGTCCCTTTATCTCCTCTGATTATCCCTACTCTATTTTCTTTCTTATTTTTCCTGACCCACACAAATTGTGTGACTGGATTTGGTCAATGATAAATTTTCTGTCAATTCACTTTGAGAGGTATGTGTGTGTGTGGGGGGGGGTTGTCTGTGATCAATCAGACTGCCTCCGTTACCTCCATGGGCTTCTCTCTAAAATTCCATCTATACTAGGGATTTCACAACTAAGACTCAGTTTGAAAACTGTTGGCTAAAAATAAATAAAAACAAAAATGTCCCAAACCCCCAAGAAAACAAGACCCCACAAAAGCTATGCCTTAATCTTAAGTACGGAGGGAATATTGGAATTATCACCCAATCCTGCTGCAGTTCTCAATTGACTCAGGATCCAGCCAGTTTCTTGGGCCACCACTTCATCAACAGCATGAAATGGAGGCTTGGCATTGTTCCATTTAATTTGATTAATGACCACTACTAGCAAGGAGGAGTGGCTGAGTGTCTAAAAAAAATTCACTTTGCAGTCTAAATTATTCAGGTAACCTGTCTATTAATCAAATCAGCTGGCTAATTGCCAAATCTCCACTTCTTTTTGTATTACTTACAGCCAAGATGGAATGAAAAACTGAGGTGGGGAGGGTGAGGGGGGCAGGACAGGTTGATTCCCACCCAGCATTGTCATTGAGATGCTGTAAGACAAAGCCTGCTCAGACAGGCCTGGCAAGGCCGTGACATCTGCCACCAAACACTTGCTCTTAAGATGGGTCTAAAATCTGAGGCCAGGACAAACTGTGCACCCACAAGGAGAGACACTTTGGTGAGAAAGCGTTTTAGAAATCTTTGAGGGGGCAAATTACGAGCATGAAGAAATACCTTCCTCCCAGTGTGAGTCAGCTGCTTTCAACTGCTAAGGATGTAATAGTCAAAATGAGGCAGAAAGCCCACAACTGTACTGACCGAGTGGCTCACTTGTGAAAACAAAATGCGCTGTCAAGTACGATATTAAACAGCACCTGTCACGTGAGCACCACGCTGGCTGGGGAAGGTGGGATAGAAGCCGAAACTAGCAGGAAAATCAGATGTCAAGAGTGTGGATGAAACACACACACTCTGAACATCATTCTGGGACAACGCCAAGTGTCAGAGTATTTCAAACTGTTTTGTTCAGAATGAGATTTCTGATTTCTAGGGTGAAAATCCCCGTATTTCCTCTTTATAAGGTAGGAGACTGATGAAATGTGGAGCTCAAGGGAGGGGGCCTGCCATCAAGGTGGCAGGTGCGATGGCTCCCTGTGGGTCCGAGGCAGCATCAGGGATGGGGAGTCCAGAGTGACACTGGACAAGTGTCCTTCAATGGTGGAAAGTCTGCTCATACCTTGATTACCCGTTGGTGTCTGTTTATTACTTTTTCCTAACAGGAGCATGGTTTGGAGAGATGAATGGAGTCGATGTCAGTTTCACCCTTCTGCTGTTCAAGCTTAGACTTCATTTTCTTTCATTTTGTTTTGTTTTTGTGGGGGAAGCATAGAATCCTCGTGCTGAGGAAGAGGCCAGTGGCCCTTCTCTGAGACAGAGTCCTGCGTCTCTGACTGCAGGTACTCTCCCAGAGGGAGGAAGAAACACAGGTCGCCCCAAGGGCTCCTGTCATGTCAGCTGCGCAGAACCCCGCATCCTGACTTCCCACAGCCAGAGCAGAGGAGCTGGACGTGGTGCGTGTGTCAAATCCCCACTTTCCTCACTCACAGAGGGCGTGCTCGTGAGCTTCCCCCTGTCTTTCTTGCTTTCTCCCTCTCCTGCAGCGATTTTTAACCTGTGTGCCCTGGCACACCTATGTGCTGTGAGCGGATCTTGGGTGTGCCGCAAAAATTTGTAAAGATTATTAATCAAATTATTTTCAAAAAAGGTTCACAGCACTATAAGCATATTCATGGTTTTACTCCTTTTGTTTTTTATTTGTGATCATCATGATTTAAGTGTGACGTGGAAGTTTAACTAGAGGTTCAAGTGTGCTACGATTTTAAAAAATGTTGAAAAACACGGCTCTAGTGCCCCAAATAGTCCAGAAACCCTTGACTTTGCCTGGACCTGCCATCCACAGATCCTAACACCCAGGCTCCCTTATCTCCAAATGTAGGGGATTTTGACCTGGCTGTTGCCTCTGTCTGGAACGCTCTTCTCTCAGATCTGTGGGGATGGCCTCACTCAAGCTGTTGCTCAAATGTCACCGTAAAGCTTACCTTAACCCCCATCTGTCCAGCATGACTAATCTCATCTCTGCTCTGACACTTAAGACCCCTGAGTGCACTTTTGTTACCTTCATTATTGTCATTTGTTCTCTCTCCCTAACTGAAAGGAAGGTTCCATGAGTGGTGAGGACTTTGTCTGCACTGACACATTCCAAACATCCAGAACAGCCTGACACGGAGTAGGGGCCCAGCCAGTGCTGCCCGAGGAGATGCAGAGACGGGTCCTGCAGCCAAGCACGGTCTGCAGCTCTCCTTTTAGACTAGAAAGACACTTAGTTCCACATCAGATCTGATCTGGAAAACCACTGTGAGTTTATTCACTTATCAGTGAACACATGTTGTCTTCCCTAGTTCAGAATTCCAATCACATCCTCTTAAATCTATTTTGCTACAAGCAAAATTTAATCCAGAGTGTGGCTCCCAGCTCACTGCTTTCTCTCTCTTTCCATTAAAGCCAGAATTGTTTTAGCATGTAAATCTCTGTCAGGTATTATACGATATGTGTACAATTTCCAGAAAGAAAGTTGCCTGCTTGATTTCTGCCCTTTATGTGAGGGAGTTTGGGGGGACACGTTACAAAAAGTCCTTTTGAATAGGCCAGCTTATCTTGGTTGGTATTCTCATTATCTTATTAAGGAGAAGAAAAATTATGTCTAAGAAAATCAATTTTTATCTTATCTGCAGACTTGGGGGTCACTCACAATAAGCCCCACTAGTGATCTAGCTGCGAGAATTACAGGAGGGACACTCAGGGCGTCCAGCTCCCAGAATCCTGTGTCAATGGGATGTGGCCACAGAACTTTTATTCTCATCCTGTAAGAAATGTTTGGTTTCTAGGAGGCATGTGTCAGTAAGCCCATGGCTGAGAGCCGTGCTCTGAGAAGAAAGAGTCTGAATATATTTTGAAGACACATGGTGATAAAGACAAGTAGAATATTTGGAGCCTTATAGAAAAAGACTCATAATGCTCATTTACTGTTCAGCAGGGTGTTAATTTTGGCACATCATTTTACGGTTCTTAAAAAGGAGAAGAACCGACTCTAACTTTTCTGCATCAGAGATGGTGAAGTGAAAGTTCTCCCTCTCAATGCTATAACAGAGTCTGGAAGGAGTAGTGCTTAGGAGGTGTTAGGTAGGGAGAATGATATCGAAATTCATCCCCTCATCCATGACTGGTCTATAAAATAAATAAAAGGTACAAGAACATGTGGTATCTGTGGATGGGGCTTATGCAAATTTCATCCATCCATCTGTCCACTGGTGATCAAGTGTTGGGCACTGCTGGGAATCAAATGGATGCTCCTCTGGTGCTCTTGGAGCAATGGGGGAAGGACATTAAAGAAAGTGACATGTAAATGAATTACACGTGCAATTACCAAGTGTGACAAAGACAGGAAAGGTGTTTCAAGGGATGTGCGCTGCCTGTCGACAGGGTTAGAAAGTAGGGCTTAGAGCTAAAAGCATAATAAGAGGCAGAATGCCTTAATTTCCCTCTACACATATGCCCACACAACACACACACACGTATGAACACACTAGATGCACACGTATACACGCATATACAAAACATACACATATATAACACGATACATACACAGGCACAAAGCATACATGCACACATGAAAACATAAAACATACACCCATAAACATACACATATACAAACTCAACATGTACATATAAATCATACACACGAAATACATTCACATAAAATATGAGCAGCATTTGGGCAGTTGAGCTGGAGCGTGGCTGCCCTGGGAGGGGGATCACTGGCAGAGAGTGCAGAGAAGGCCGAAACGCACCCTCAAGGGACACCTCACATCCGGGTGGTCTCTGACTCACTTTTACTCTTCGCTTCTCTTTATTCTTCATGTTACAATGCTGGAAGCCATCTCCAGCATTGTAAATGTTGCCTTTTTATTTTATTTATTTTTATTTTGTTGTTGTTGCAGTTTGGCCAGGGTTGGGTTTGAACTCCCCACCCTGGGTATATGGGCCCAGCACCCTACTCACTGAGCCACAGGCACCACCCAATGTTGCCTTTTTAAACATTGCGGCACTACTCTCTTAAATGTACCAACTGGGATCCAAACACACCGAGATGCGATACCCACTTTCATCCCTGACAACAGCACATAGACAAGTTCTCCATGAATACTCAGAAATGTAATGCCTTTCTCTTTTGGCCCCAAATTTCTAATCCACCTTTCCCACAGAATTTTATCCTGATGTACTATTCTATGCTTGGGGTCTTCAGTTGGTATCTTTTTCTCTAGCATGCTTCTCTGCAAAAATATATGAAATTGAATTTGTTTGATTTCATTTAAGTATTAAAAAGTTACTTCTGGGTCATATATTGTAGCATACAATTATTTGAACCAGTAGAAATATTCTTATATCATATCATATCATATTATAATTTCTTCTCATGCTCAGAGGCACAGCATCTCTGAGCACAGAGAGAAAGCTGAGGAGAATGTAGTTTCTCTGGGGCTTCTGGGGGCCTCGTAAAGGGGTTTCATCTTATTCCAGACATTAAGTAAACCTACGGGGTTTGAGGAGGAAATGGGGAGGGGCACGTGGATCATCAGACGCATCGAATGTGAGAGTGAGCAGGTGCTAGGAAAGACTCCCAAAGTTATGTCATGAGTAAATACTTGCACACCTTCACTATCGTCACCAGTCACGTCGACTTTGTGTGTGGACCTCAAATCATCGAAAATGAACCGGACACATGAATGTTGCTCCATTCAGACCACAACAGGAAGAGTCAAGTTCTCCTTCGATGAAACCAGCCCATATGTTTTATCAGGCCGCAGAGTTAATTGAGTAGTGACATGCAGCTTTATCTCCTAGAACTAAAGCCTGTTCCTTCTGGTGCAGGCCTGGAGCTAAGGCTGATTAGAAAGACAAATGAGTGATCACACAGACCCAGCCCGGCTGCTACTGCTGGGACCAGGAGGGTCCCAGAAAGAAACATACACCCCTGAGTCATTTTCTCTACACACCACAGATCAACCATTATGGGATTTTATTCCGACTCCATGGGAATTATTTCATAAGGCAGTTAACACATAGTTTAAAAATATGTAACATAAAATATTTATTCTAATTACAGAATTGTAATTCGGAGTCATCATGGAATTTATAAAGGTTTGGTTTTTCTCATGTTTTTGTTGTAACATAATAGTCGCCCATGTTTATGGGATTCGTGTGCTATTTTGATACCTATATACTATGTGTAATGATCAGATCAAGGTAACTGGGATATCCATCAGCTCCAACAATTTTCATTTCTTTGTGTAGGAACATTCCAAAGTTTCTCTCCTAGCTATTTTGAAACATACCATACATTATTGTCCATTACAGCCACCTTACTTTGCCATTGAACACTAGAACTTATTTTTTCTAACTAGATGTTTGTACCCATTAATCAGCCTCTTTCCATTTCCCCAAAAAGTCTCCCCAGCCTCTGGTAACCACCATTCTGCCCTCTACCTCCACGAGATCAACTTTTTTAGCTCCTACACATGAGTCAGAATGTGCACTATTTATCTTTTTTTTTTTGGTCTGGCTTGTTTTATTTAACATAGTGTCCACCACTTCCATCCATGTTCCTGCAAAGGACAAGATTTAATTTTTATGGCTAAATACTATTCCATCATAACATTCCATCATGTATCCATATACCATATTTTTAACCCATTCATCTTTTGATGGACACTTAGGTTGCTTCTATATCTTGACTATTAATGAATAGTGGTGCAATAAATATGAATGTGCAGATATCTCTTTGATTTGCTGATTTCCTTTCTTTGGGGTATATACCCAGTAGTGGGATTACTATATCATATAGTAGTTCTAGTTTTAATTTTTTGAGGAACCCACATACTATTTTCTTTAGTGAGTGTACTAATTTACATGCCTACCAATAGTGTGTGATGGTTCCACTTGCTTTACATCCTCACCAGAATCTGTAATTTCTTATCTTCTTATAAAAGCCATTCTCACTACAATGAGATGTTATCCACTTGTGGTTTTGATTTGCATTTCCCTGATGATTGATGTTGAGCATTTTTTTCATATACCTGTTGGTCACTTGTATGTCTTCTTTTGAGAAAAATCTATTCAGACCTTTTGCCCATTATTTAATTTATTTATTGTGATTATTTATTTATTTTGGCTAGTTAGTTGAGTTTCTTACATATTCTGATTAATTCTTTTAATTTCCTGACAAGGAATTTAAAGTTTATAATTCCTTTAATATTCTTTCTCCTCCAGCTATATTGGGGTATAAGTAAAAATTGTATACATTTGCGTACAGTGTTATGTCTTGGTACACACATGCATGACCACAATCACCTGTTAATTCACCTGACTGCAATCAGGTAAATTAACACAGCCAACAGCTCACATAGTTACTATTTGGGGTTTTATGGGTTTGCTTTTATTGTTTAACACTCAAGTGAAAACACTTAAGATCCACCCTCTTGGCAAATTTCAAGTATACAAAACAGTATTGGGAACTACAGTTTCCACATGGTACATTAGGTCTCCAGAATATATTCATCCTGCATAACCAAAACTCCAACCCCCCAACCAGCCTCTCCCCTTCCTCCCAGCCCCCTGCCCCTGGCAACCACAGCTCTACTCTTTGCCTTAGGACTTTCTCATGTTTAAAAAAAAAATCCATATGGTATATGGTTTCAGAATTAACTAGGATAAAAGTTTATAGTAAAAGGTAATATTACTTTGTCTCATTTTTCCTAAAAGAAAGTTTCAAGACATTGAGGGATTTTAGGTACAATTATTTTTAGAATTCTTAACATACATCAGAAATATTAAAATGAACCCACATCCCTATTAAATGTAATTTTTGGTTCTAAAAAAAAACAGGTACCTGTTAGGGGATTTTCACACAGTGATAAATCTATAAATTATTTTCAAGCGTGTTAAAATTTTCATGAATATCGGATTTAATAATTAACGAAGTTGACATAATGATGTGTATTGTAGACATTTAATGAAACATTTGTAAATGTTAATGTGGTGGTTTTCTTTTTGATTTTTGTTTTGATTAGTTAGACATCGTAGCTTAGGGACTCAGAGCTGTAGAGCTGGCCTGCCTGGACTCAAGTCTCTGTTCCTAATCTTGCTGCAGTCCTGACCTTGGTTTGTATAATCTCTCCCTCTCCAGCCCATACCCTGTAAAATGGGAATACCTCTATCCTTTAATCCCTCATCGGTGACTTTGAAATTCAAAGAGCTTGAAAACTGGGAGTCTACAGACAAAATCTGATAGACCCCAGGGGAGGCTGTTTATTCTCTTTACTCATCTCAGTGGATGTGAATATCATGCGTTTCTACCCCAGTCTCTTGTGTGTGGATGGGGCGCTGCCCTAGAATCGTCTGAGTGCCTGGGCTATCACAATATACGATATATAAGAATATACAGGCTCGGCACCTGTGGCTCAGCGGGCTAAGGCGCCAGCCACGTACACCTGAGCTGGCGGGTTCGAATCCAGCCCGGGCCCACCAAACAACAATGACGGCTGCAACCCAAACAAACAAACAAAAAAAATAGCCGGGCGTTGTGGTGGGCGCCTGTAGTCCCAGCTACTTGGGAGGCGGAGGCAGGAGACTCGCTTGAGCCCAGGAATTGGAGGTTGCTGTGAGCTGTGATGCCACAGCACTCTATCCAGGGTGACAGCTTGAGGCT
>CAUYON010188383.1:0-18829 GCA_963573935.1 Arctocebus calabarensis
TTGAGAGCAATCCATCCTTGCCTACAGTACACCATAGTGAGGAGGGCAGGGAGGTCTTAGGAAGCAGTGTGGATCTTCTTAATCACTCTGAGGGAGAGTGTCTTCCAGCAGTTTGTAATGCTTCAAGCATCCAAAATGGAATTACATTGGTTCATAGTGACTCTTACGATTCAGATGGCAAACATGGAGAAGATAATGACCATCTTCAACTTTCTACAAAAGGTGATAGATACCAGGAATCATTAGGAAATACAGTATTTGAGTTGGCAAATGGAAAAACAGAGGCATACGCTGGTCTTTCACCACCAGTTCCCTCTTTTAAATGTGAAATAAAAGATGGATTTGAAGAGTTAGATTCAGCACCTTTAGTGAAAAGCTCTACTGGTGGTACTGAGTTTGTCCATCAGAACAGCCAGGAATTGCAGAAGTCCTCTTCCCAAGAAGAAGTTGTTAGAAAGAAACAACAAAATAATACTAGCCAGGAAAGACAGACAGAAAATTCAACTGAAGATGTAGCCTGTGTTCCAGGGCATATTTGTAGTGAACATGCCAGTGCTAGAGACAAAAACCATGGAAGTTCTTCTGAACAGGTAGTGAGACCAAAAGTTAGAAAACTGGTAAGTTTAAGCCAGGTAGACCAAGAAACAGGTTTTACTAGGCATGAGGCTAAACAAAGAAGTATTCAGAGATGGAGGGAGGCTCTGGAAGTTGAAGAAGGTGGCTCAGATGACCTCTTAATAAAATGTGAAGAATATGATGGAGAGCATGACTGTATGTTCTTGCCTACACCTTACTCAAGAGTTACACAAAGGGAAACAGAAAATAACCAAGTAACCTCAGAAGGTGGAGCCACAGCAGGAAGACAAGAAATTGTGGATAACACCTTTTGGAATGGCTATGGAGATTATTACCAGCTCTATGACAAAGATGAAGACAGGTAAGGTCTTATCCAGACTTCTTCAGATTGTATAGTGAACAAAGTGGTTTATTTTTAATGCTATGATGTTTGGATGGGCTATCTAATATGATCAGGGAATTAGATATTTTGACTTACGAAATAACCATACATGAAAACTAGAGTTTTTCATAGACACTTTGATTGAGACATTTTGGTAGTAAGCAATGGTATATTCAGATAATGATTATTAGTTATAAAAAAGTAGACATGGTAGGTATTGTAATTCAAGGTATTTTAATTAATGCAATGCAAGGTAAGCATTTATTTTATTTAAAAAGTTTTGTTAAGCCAGTCTGGGTTTAAAAAATGATTAAAATCACAAAAATTAATTCATTGGTAATACTGCATTAATTTTGGCAATAGTGATTAATTCATTTGTTTTCTTCTTTATTTTTCCTACTTCCTTCATTTCACTAAGTTTATTTTTTACTTGGTTTTTAATTCTAATTAATAACTCTGTGTGGTAGGTACTGTTATTTCCCCCATTTATAAACCTTAACTAACTTTGTAAAGTCGCAAAGCGACTAAATGGTAGACCCGGAATTTGAGTACCTGCTTATTACTTAACTTCAGAGGCTTTGTTTTTTACCACTAGTTTTCAAGAGAGCATACAATTTTTTTTTACAGTAGGCATTCTGATTCCTCTTACAAACATAGATTCTATTTTTCTAAATGATTGACAACAAAAGAAAAAAGAAATGGATAATTTTTTTGTGTAACAGCTGAATTTCCATTGCCATAGAGGTCCTTTTAAGCTGGTAGAACTCAGCTCTAGTACAATTACAAAATTTTCTTAAGTAGTACAAATAATTATTTTCTTTTCTAACTAGAAAGTACTATAAAGGAAAAAATGTATCATTTTGAATAAGAGTGCATTTTATGTCTTTTATTTCATGTCATGAAATAATAAAAATTTGATTTTCTTTGGACATTTAATTAAGCAATTATATGTAATAGTATTTTTAACTTATTGTAGAAAATAGCTGAAATATAATTTACTGCTGTTACCTTTAAATGTTAACAGGTAATTTTTATATGACCTATTGTGTATTACTTTTAAGCTAAGTGTAAAGTTTTTTGTTGTTGTTGTTTTGTAGTTCAAGTCCATTGTCTTTTGTCCAAAATCCACAAAATGCCAAAAACAGAAATTGGCCACAAAGCCTGACCTGACTGATGTTTAACTTCTCGATAACAGATCTGGATCTAAACTAAAATGAGGCTGTTTGTACAGTTATTCAAACATGTTTTGCCGCACATTGGGGATTGTTACGCAGTATTTCTAAATTTGGGGAAAATAATACCTAAATTTCAAAACATATTCAGTCTTAGATTTTTGGATTGGATTATGAACCTCTATATATCATATAATTTTAAAACAAAAAAGAAAATTTACAGTTTCTGAGAATTTATTTTTTTCTAAGTATAAGATAGTTAAATTTTTTTCCCTAGTTACATTTTTGCTTCTTTAAAGAATGCCATTTAACTTGCTGGTGCATTTGCTGTTGTGGACACATAATAAATATAAAAACCTCTTTGGTTGCTTGTTATAGTGAGGTATAACGTTATATAACGAAGTTGATGAAATCTTTATAACACAAAAGAAAGTAGTTTTCTTAACTCCTGGCTTTTCAATTGATTGTGTGTGTGTGAGAGAGAGAGAGAATGGTAGAAGTGTTTTCTTTGCTTAGGAGGACTCTGGACTTTCAATGGTTATAAGGTATTTTCTTAGAATATTTTTGTAAGTTTTTTCTTAAATGATATATCAATATTCTGAACAATGATAGATTTTTTTGTTTACCAAAAAAATCATTTTTTATATAGGTGGAAACACACTTAATAGAAACTAACCTTTCAACTTGATAGTAATGTGTATTGACTTCCTGAGCCTGTAGTTGAAGTATTCCAAAATGATGGAATTACTTTAGAGCATTCTTTAAATATGACATTGAATGCTAAAACCACTTAGGGATTTGTTTGTTTTTAAGAATCACAGAGTAAGTTATAAAGTGTAATGGTTACCTATTTGTTTCTATATAATATAAGCCTTAAAATGCATTTTAGGGAGGCGGCTCCTATGGCTCAAAGAAGTAGGGCGCTGGGCCTCTATGACAAAGGTAGTGGGTTCAAACCCAGCCCTGGCTAAAAACTGCAAAGAAAAAAAAAAGATACATTTTAGGACCTCATTTCAGTAGTCTGTATAATTATGATGAGCAAGTAATCCTGTTTCTGTGTCACTGTTCCCTGTTCCTCTACCCTAGTTACCTGCAAAGTATTTCAGTTGCCAGAGTGCCTTTTTTTATGGTTCCAGCTAAAGTTTGAAATTTAATATCTGTATATTCCTATTTAGCTTCATTTGCCCCTTGTTCATATACCTAATGTTTTGCTATCATCCTCCTCAGTTTTTGATATTAGGAAACTGGAGAAATGGGAACTCTATTCTGTTTTATGAAGGAAAGTAAAAAAAGCTTCTGCTTAATTTTAGTCTGTAAGATTTTTTCTAGTTGTTTGCTTTGCTTTGCAAAACTTTAAATTTTTGTCATGTTTGTATTATAATGGCCATAAATAAAACTTTTATTAAGAATATAGATGGGGCTGCGCCTGTGGCTCAAAGGAGTATGGCGCTGGCCCCATATGCTGGAGGTGGCCGGTTCAAACCCAGCCCTGGCCAAAAACTGCAAAAAAAAAAGAGTATAAATGAAATTCATTGTGAACATTTTTAGACATGGCAATTGTGGCTACTTGTTGAAAACTATAGATGTATGGGGTTTTTTGTTTTTTGGTTTTTTTTTTAGTGGAAAAGTATTTTAATAAATTTATGATCACCTTCTTCCCTGACAAATTCTAAATGATCACTTAATCACATCTGAGGCATTAAACTCTATGGGATAAACATTGCAGCTGGGAGCATTGCTGTGAGCTGTTTGACAGGAACTTAGCAGCACCATCTTATTAAATTAGAACTGCAAGGGGAATTTTAATAGGCAGCATATAATTATCAGACTTGGAATTAGACCAAAAAGCTAAGGTTAGTACCCTGCTCTTTTGAAATATACCCCAAGAACTTTAGTAGCTGTTTGAGGACAAAATCTTAAGTTTAAAAAAACCTTTCAGCCGTATTTGCACATTTTAACCTTGGGCCTAACTGTTCTGAAGAGAGGCATGCCATCTACTGACCATTTGTTATAGAACTTGAGTTTTCTTTCAGAGTTTTTGTGTCCTTAGGACTTCACTTTACCTAAAAGGTAAATGAACCCCTTTTTAAAGTTAAACATCAGGACAGTTTATTTATTTATTTTTTTTTGGTTGATGTTGTTAGAATAAAATGAATATTAGCTACTTAGTTGATTTCAGTTTGATATATTAAAATGGATTTATTAAAATCCTTTTAAGTCCCAGACTTTGTTCTAGTACTCTGTAAATGCAAATAATGATGGTCCTTGTTCTCTCAGTGTTCACCAGCCTTATGAGGAAGACAGGATGTGCATAATCATCATGGTGAGAGAGAATTAAGCTACTCCTGTTACATTGAGGTTGTCTGTACCACGCCACCAAGTAGAACATCTATGTGCAGCCAAAGCACAGATCTCAAAGCACATACCTTAACATTTTCGCTTACTTTTTTCCTTTGATCTTTATTTGAAGTTTATAGAAGTTTAGAAGGAGCAAGTTAAGGATAGTTTTGTTTGTCATTTATGCTAGGAAGTTCATGTGATTACAATTTCCTGATTCTAAGGAAAAAACTAGAAAGTGGTAAAAGGGATATTTGAGAAACCACAGCCATTTGGGCTTTATTCACTAAATTAAGCAGCCTTATATATTTGAACATATTCCATTTGTATCACTGTTCAATGTTAATAGTGGAGAAATGTCCCAGACTACTTAGATTATGTCAGATAACAAATTATCTAAAATTTCACTTTTTCCTGTGTTCCCATATTCTTATGGATGTAATAAATACCAGAAAAGACAAACCAACCAGTTTCTCAGGGAGTTAGAGAATGAGAGATTGCTTGTGGTTGGTATCTTCTTTTCCACCTGGGGTATGTACATGAATTATTTTTTCTGTAAATCACAGGAGACAAAATCAGTGAAGGAGATTGAAGTGGTACATAATTTAGTTTTCACTTTCGGAACTTTAAAATGTTTTAATTTACCTTCTTTTAAAATCAAGAATGAATGGATTTTTGCCGCTTCAGGATCATTTCATTTGTGTCCTGGTTTGTGGCTTACTCTCCTTAAAAAGTTTCTTAAATATTTTCTCTTTTTATTTTAGTTCCATGTACTCAAATGACTCTGGATAACTTTGTTTCTTGCTTCTTGGAGATATTGAAGTAATTAAATGTGAACTTTTTTGTTTTTGTTTTCTCCATATTAGAATATGTTAGCAACTATTCCTGTTTTTAGTTTCTTCTTCAGCAAAGGAGATGGCTTTTTTCATTCTGTGCCTATAGTCATTTCCGATATGACTTTTGGTTGAATTTACCCCTAGGTTGCTTTCCTCTCCACTCAACCTTGCATTTTTCTAAATCTTGGGGGAAACTTTTACTTGATCTTATTCCATCTGGTTATTTGCCTGTTTGTGTTTATCCACTACTGAGTTTTATCTTTATTCTTTTTGTAAAGACAGGTTATCATTCTGTCACCCAAACTAGAGTGCAGTGGAATGATTATAATTCACTGCAACCCCAACTCCTGAGCTCAAGTAGTCCTGCCTCAGCCTCCTAAGTAGCTAGGACTGACTATCAGCATGTGCCACTATGCCCAGCTAATTTCTTAGAATTTTTTGCAGAGATGGAGCTTTTCTACATTGCCCACGGTGTTATTTTTCTCACAGCCACAAGAGATCATCCTGCCTTGGACTCCAAAGTACTACAATTATAGGTGTGAACCATTCATTCCACCCAGCCCTTTGCTGAATTTTTAGGGAAAATATTCTATACCCACTGTTTCTATTCTGTCATTATGCCCTCTTCTTAACTGCCTTGAAATCCATTTCCTAGTATTATTTCTATATTCTTTTTTTTTTTATACAAGTGAACAGTTTATTAAGAATTAAGATACAGTACAAGCAAGACACTCAAGATAGGTTAATAGTACTACTCACACAAAAACTTAAATTTCACCTCAAAAAAAAAAATCACAAGACAAAGGAGAAAGCAAAGAGTTAATACTTTGCATGAAAAATTTTATTTTTTAACAGTGAAATTGCTTTCTCTTTCGTTTTTTTGTGTTTTTTGTGTTTTGTTTTGTTTTTTGCAAAGTCTCACTCTGTCACCCCTGATAGAATGCCATGGCATCATCATAGCTCACAACACCCTCAAACTCTTGGACTTGAACAATCCTCTTGCCTCCACCTCCCAAGTAACTGAGACTACAGGTATGGGCTACAATACCTGGTTAGAGTTTCCATTTTTGCTCAACTTGGTCTTGAAAACTCATTCATTTCACCTGCCTCCACCTCCCAGAGTGCTGGAATTGAAGGTGCAAGCAAGGGCACCCGCCTGAGACGGGGAGGTGATTGAACTTGGAGAGCAATGGCCTGAGGCCAAGTTTTCTGCATTCTCCAGCAGGTAGGTGACCTAACAGGATTTGGGAGCAAGAAGGGAGGAAACAGCGCCCCGCAGAGGCTATCCTACTGTGTGCAGTTTCTCTGTTAGATCTGCGGTGTGAGATTCTCAGTCTCTCCCCTTGAGTTTAGCTTTCCTCGGGAGACAAAGGGGGTCCTAAAGAAAGCCTGTGCTTCTACCGTGGGTACTTTACTCTGTTTCCGCTGCAGACGCAAATCTCCACAAAAGGCCGCTTTTCAGGTCTATTCCTGTCTCTAGGCCCTCTGAATAGCCATCTGAAAATCTATCAAAGAAGCATATATTTGGGGGTGAAATAGTTTGGGTTTCCTTTAGGGTAAAACAATTTTTACTAGTAAAGTACAGCAATTTTAAAACCAAACATAACCCCAATTTTAAACAAACCAATATAAAAATCTAACATTGGGGCGGAGTCTAAGCAATTGTCATATAAAGAAGTAAACTAAGTTAATCAGTCACCTCAAACCAGACCTTAAGCCAGTCGGTTCACTCCAGACCACACGGACAAAGGCGAAAGTCCAAAATTATGTCCAACAAAGGTAGAAATGAGGATGGAGGGGGAAAAAAAACAGCTCACTTAGCCAAAGGGCGATCATGCTCCATAGCCTGTTTAAACCACTCCACGGTTGGTGTTTTCTTATCGGAAAAGAATGCTGGTCTGGATCCTGGTCCTGGAAATTAGTTTCTGTCTGGCAGTCAGGGAAAAAAGCTTGCTGGCCATTAGCAAGGGAGAGGGTATAAAAAAGGCACATCCAACCTCCCACCGCGTCATCGCTAGGAACTCAGTTTTAAAGTTTCTTTGGGAAGAGGGACTTTACCTAACAAATGCAATCAGTGTAACCTGGTTTCTTGTACCCTCAATGAATCCCCAACAGTAAAAAAATAAAAAGTAAATAAAAAGGCGGCGCCTATGGCTCAAGGAGTAGGGCACTGGCCCCATATACCAGAGGTGGTGGGTTCAAGCCGGCCCTGCAAAAAACTGCAAAAAAATAAATAAATAAAGTTTCTTTGGGGTTCCCTTGGCTAAGAGGGAGCCCCATTCACTCCGTGGAGGCTTAGGATTTTATTTTTAGTTCACACTAGCTGAAATAAGAGAAGAATGGGCTCGCAGCCTGTGGCTCAACAGGCTAAGGTGCCAGTCACGTACACCTGAGCTGGCAGGTTCGAATCCAGCCCAGGGCCTGCCAAACAACAATGACGGCTGCAACCAAAAAATGGCCAGGCATTGTGGCGGGCGCCTGTAGTCCCAGCTACTTGGGAGGCAGAGGCCGGAGACTCACTTGAGCCCAGGAATTGGAGGTTGTTGTGAGCTGTGATGCCACAGCACTCTATCTAGGGTGACAGCTTGAGGCTCTGGCTCAAAAAAAAAAAAAAGAAGAAGAAGAAGAATGAGAAATAAAAAACAACAGGTTGGAATGGGAGAAGTAAAACTTTATCCTTAGACATGATTTTCTATGTAGAAAATTTTGAAGTCTACAGAAAACTCACCAGAACAAATGATTGTATTTCTATATACTTGATGCAAATAATAGAAAATTAAAATTTTTTTAAACTACCATTTGTAATGATGACCAAAATTACGAAACCCTCAGGACAAATCTGATATAAGATGGGTAAATGCTATACATTGAAAACTACAAATAATGCTGAGAGAAATTAAATATCTAAACAAACAGCAAAGTATACTATTTCTTAGGTTCGAGCACTCAGTATTGATGTGATTTAAACTCTCCAAATTGACCTGTTGTTTCAATACCATGCTAATCAAATCCCAACATATTTTTTGGAGAAAGCAAAAGTTGATCCTAAAATTTATGAGGAATTCAAAGGACCTGGAATTGCCAAAATAAACTTGAAAGAAAAAAAGAAAAGAATAAATTTGGAGCACTTGACACTACCTGATTTCTGATTTCAATATTTATTATTGTATGAAGCTACAGTTAGCAAGGCAAGATGTTACTGGAATAAAGATAAACAAATAGATCAATAGGAAACAATGGAATGTCCAGAAATAGAGCCACACAATATGGACAAAAAAGAAAGACAACTCAATGGAGACAGGATAGTCTTTTCAACAAATGGTGCTGGAACAAATTGGTATTCGTATGATATAAAAGAAAGAACTTTGGTCAATATCTTTCACTATATATGAAAAGTAACTCAAAATGGATCATAGAACTAAAAAACCTAAAACTATGAAATTTTTAGAAAAAAATAAAATACTTGAGTTAGGTAAAAAGGTCTTAGGTAAAATACCAAATGCATAATGCATTTTTTAAAATGCATGGGAGCAGTGGCTAATGCCTATAATCTTAGCACTTTGGGAGGCTGAGGCAAGACATCACTTGAGCTTAAGAGCTTAAGGCTGCCATGAGCTATGATCATACCATTGCTCTCCAACCTGGGCAACAGAGTGAGACCCTGTCTCTAAAAAAAGAAAAAAAGAGAGATTATACATTGAATTTTATCAAAATTTAGAACAGTTCCAATATTTTCTTAGGAAAGAAAATAGTAAATCTATTATGCTTATGGCATCTATACCATTTGTATCTAATAAAAGAAAATCCTCTTTATTTTCAAATAGAGTTGGGAAGCTAGAATCAAGAGATGAGACTGGAGAGGAAAGCAGGACCTCTAGTGGTCAGGGAGAAGAATCTCATCCTAAAATCTCGGTGTGTCTGGGCCATACTAGACAGCAACATGGACCAAAAGGTGGACCCTTGGACATAACACCTTGCTCTGTATCTACTAATTTATTTAGAGACATAAAACTGCAACTTGGGAATAAAATAATTTTATGATCAATACAAGTATATCTGAATGCAGTGTCATAATATGGCTTTTAGTAAAAAGTACCTGAAGACAAAAGGAATCTTAAAGGAAAAAAAAAAATCCACAAGGAAATAATAGCTGAAATTCCTATTTGCATATTTAAAATATACATCTTACATTGAACTGCAGAAACCTAGGTTCATTCAACTGCCCTCTGCTTAGATTTAATAAGCTATAGCTTCTTTGATAGATTTTCTTTTATTATAATAAAAGTATAAAACCAGAACCTTAATGTCTGTGTTTGTTGATCCCTCTCTGAGAAAAGAAAATGTCGTCTTCAGACATTTGAGCCAATAATATGTCACAGACTCATCACTACCCCACCCTGCTAATCGTCTGAGCTTTGTCCTCATTAAAAGACTGACTCATATTACAGAACTGCCTTCTCAATGTGTTAAGGAAATCCTTAATCTCTCCATTAGGCTTTGGACCCATACTAAGTCGCCACACCCAGATTCCTTCAGGGACTGAAACCCATAAATGAGTAAATCAGACAGACAGCATATTAATTATTCTGTTGACAAGTTAGGCGTAGAGAAATTATTCTTTTCTTCCACAAAGAAATTTGGAGGCCCCAGGATAGCCAAATTTTCTAAATTCTTTAGAGAAGATGGTAGTGATATTTTTTCATCTGTCATTTTTGGGATTTTTAATGTTTAATAACTAATCTTTTTTTAAGATAAGCCTTGGGTGGACCAAATAAAACTCAGTGAAGGCAGTTTTCAGCCTAAAGGCCCCGAATTCAAGACCTTCTTCCTACCTTCCCTGAAAATGATGTATGTGCATTGCCATCTTCCAACCACTGTTTTCAAAGTTCAAAGGGAGTTTAAAGATCTCTAAATTCAACTGTTGATGGATATTGTTAATATTTGTGTCCTTTCTACAATATCCAGATTCTTCCTCAACAGCTCTTTGGACACATAATTCATTCATTACCTTCTGGAGCAGCCTTAGGTATCTGACTGCCCTCAGCATTTACCCGACATGCCCACCTGGGTAAATTCACAGTGGTGCACACCAGCCTGTGAGATATGAGATAACGTCTATAGGTGCCAGGTTCAAATGCAGGAGCCACGCCCACCCACTCTACAACTAAAAGCGAAGCACTGAATTGATTCCTCACTAGAGTTTTCATTACTTAACTGAATAATAAAAAGGAATAATTAGTTCCAGAAATCTGTCCTATGGAAATTTTGGCATAAATCAACAATCATTAGTTTCATTTATAACCATGAAAAACTGGGAACAACTCAAATATCCACCACAATGTAAAATAATGTACAGTAAAAATATATGAGATCAACCTACATGTACTGACATGGAACTCTTTCCCAAATATATGGTTTAATGAAATATATGGTTTCCAATAACAAAACAATACATCCAATATTTCCTTATTTATGTAAATGTACATTATGTATATATGGGTCTATAAACACTATTTTGACACAGAAGGAAATGTCTGAAAGCCAATTGTCAATGGTTTTCTCTGCAGACTGGATTAGGCCTGGGAATGGGAGGGTGGGGTAGGTACTGTTACCTTTTTATCTGTATACTTTCGTATTGTTTAAATCTTTCAATGAAGATGTTCTCATATGTGACTTACATTTTATTTTCTAAGAAAATAACTTTTCAAAAAGAGGTACCAGCCAGCTCCTACAAGATGCCTTTGGGGGGAACCTCATGAAAAAAGGGAAAAATGAAAGATTTTATGTGTGAATTCCAGTCCTGATTACAAACTGTTTTCCTGCCTTCTCAACAACACTACTTTACCCTGTGTATCCTCTTACCACTCCCTGTGTTCAGATGACAGTATTTGTATATTATATAACAATATTTATTGTGTTACTGCCAGAGAGATCTGTAATTAGTGAATTGTGTACTCACTGGCACATACTTCATCAGAACAAAGTCATGGATAAGCTAACAAAAGGTGCTTCAAAGCTGTGGACAAATAGCAAACTCACAATGCTTAGTCTGCAGACACATATTCTGGGGCCAGACATTCCCAGAACAATAGTAGCAGGATTCTTTGCTTTGTACATGAGAAAGGTGAGAAAAATGGAGTTTTGAAAGTCCCCGGGTAACTTATGTAATTGATGTTTCATAATGGATCTCCCAGATCAATGCTGAGGCCTGGAAGGAAATGACGGCAGGTTTTGATGGTACCCTACCACCTCCTATCTACCCAACATTCTGTCACAAGTCTGGCCACGGCCTGTCTCTCCTCAACACCCTTAAATGCTACTCATCCCCTTTGGGATAATACCTGAGCTGGAGAGCAAACAAGTCCAGTCTTCCTTGTTCTTGCATGCCCTTCCTCCCTCTTAATAATCGGGTAGCACAGGGTTGGGCCTATTTCCTAAACTCATACTCGAATGATTCTCACCTTTTCTCCCAGTTTGTGTCATTCCCTTTGTCACAGATACCTTTCATCACACATCTCCCTCACCACCGCTTTGGACCCCTCCTGCTTTTGGTTATTTACTTTTCTTCTTTCTTCATTGTGGATTTTTCAGGAAACCATTGTCCTCACTTTTATTCTGCCCACACTTGGCTCACCCTTCCCCATAAAAACCTGTTCTCAAGGGGGGAACAGTTCTAGCAAATTAATTTATGCTCATTTTTAAATGACTAACAGCTGCTCACATTGTGGAGACTTTATAGGCAAGGTTGTCAGATGTAACAAATAAAAATACAGGACAATCCCTCCTATGTTTTGGATAGCCTGACCTCACCCTTAACAGCAAGCAGTATGTCTGTCACCACCGCCAGCCCCCAGGAAAGCAGTACTCATGCTAGTTCCTCCAGCAGCAGGGATGAGACAGGGGCAGAACCAGCAGTGGAAGCAACATTCCTGACATCATCTCACTGGACTAAAGGAGGATGCACTTGATTCTGGGAATCCTTCACCAAAACTGCTCATTCTTGGGTCTCTGGTCTGTGGAAACTATATAATTTTTTTTGGCAGTTACTTTGATATTTATTGAAAGTCAAATGGATTCTTTTGCTTTCTGAGACGAATACAGATGACTGCAGCAAGAACCAAGTGACATGCAAGGATTTCTCTTAACTCATGCTATATGCTAAGCATCAGATACATTCAGTCATAACTGTGTCTTCTGTATCTTGAGAGATGGATTTCATTCCCATATCTTAATGGATGGATCCTGCAAATCAGTTACAAATTTTTTGTTATAAGAAACAGCAATAAAAATTATGTACATATTAAAAAAAATACAGGACAGTCAATTAAGTTTAAATTTCAGATAATAATTAATAATTTTTTAGTGTAGGTATATAGCCCAGGCAATATTTGTATTTTATCTGGCATTCTTATCCCCCTCCCCAGGTATATGGATTTTGGCAATTTACCAACTGCTGTGTAAGGTGCTTGTACCACAGGAAAAAAGCAGAAGGAGCAAAGGGTCACCTAAATGAAATGGACAAAGGCCCAAAAGTGGGACTTCAAGTAGCAACCAGCCCATGGAGAATCCATTTTTCTGGCCAGAGCCTTCCCCCCACACCTAAATCATATATCCTAAGGACACAGCCTCCTCCTAAGTCTGACCTTAGTTATGTGCAAATGCTCTTTTTTCTGTGAGCCTTCTTCTTTCTGCCATAACTCTCACCTCTGTTCTTATGACATCCAAGTCTAGTCTTTTGCCTTCTAGCTTTTATCCAGAACCACATATCTCACTGTGTCTTAGATATCCTGGCACCAATTCTAAAAGCAGATTCCAAATAAGCTCCACACCAAGGCTGCTCTTGTTCTTAGTACAATCATGATCCACAGACCTTAAAAAGTTTACAAATAACCTTTATCATCTCCTTCTCCTTAGCCACTTATGGCTACTAGGTCATGAAGATCTCAGGATAGAAATATCTATGAGAATACAAGAGGGAAGGCCAAAGGCAAGAAACCAAATGCATTCCTCTATGTGTGCTTGACACACACACACACGCTCAGATTTGAATGTGGAGTACACTGGGATCAAAATTTAAATAGATTAACCCTGTGGGCCACCTTCACTTCTGTTCCTGGTTTAGAGCAGGACACAGGGGGAATTCTGGGAAGATGGCTGACTAGTAGCAACCCTCAGCAGAGGCTCCTGAGCAGAGGAAGAAAAACTGGACAGAATCAGACTCTATGAAGCCAATGATGGGGAGCTAAGCCAAGAAAAAAGTTTGGCAAGCTGTAACTCCAAGGAAGAGCAATCAAGAAACCAAATGATAGATACAAGGCCTATCAACTAGAGGATGGGAGACCCCTCCCCCAAGCAGGGGGCCTGCCGCAGGCTATCTGCAAACAAGCAGGGAACAGAAGACCTCTCATTTTACCTCGCTGGAGAGAGCTGCTAAACTCCGGGTCTCTTTCTCCTGGGAGGTCCCACTTATGAACCTAGACACTACCCCACCAGGCATAAAATTGAACAGGTATTTTCCCCCACAAGTCCATACTCCCAGTCCACCCTTTCCCCCTCGCATGGCAGTCTGAAGTTCTGCCCCCTGCAGAGCACAGAGTGTTTGGTCTTGTCCTGAGAGATTTGGGCATAGTGTGGACCACCAACCATCAAGATGGAATATGTGACTAAAGGGGAAGAAAGAGGGTGTGGGAAGGAAGGGACACTCAGCAGAAGGAGGAGCAGTCCCCTTGTTATGACTGTGCCCAGCCAGTGGTAGTGTTGACCCTCAGTCTGGGCTGTGTCTGGTGGGACATGGTGCAGAACCCCTGGCTCTGATGGCACCTACAGCAGGAGAGTGTTTGCCCCATGTGGACTGAATTCGGCAGACAGGTTTGGTCCCCAGCCCCTACTGAGCCTGGGAGCAGAGGATTGATAGGCATGGACTGTGACCTGAGAGCCGGGGCGTGGTCTCCTGATTCCAACAGAACCCTCAAGCAGGGGCTTACTGGGTGTGAACCAAGACCAGAGGGCTAGGGCAGGCTCCACTGCCTCCAGCAGGGCTGGTGGGCAGAGGCTTACCAGGTGAGGACTGAGACCTGCGAGAACTAACAGAGCCTGAAAACAGAGGCTTGGCAGGCAGTGGACTGAAACTGGCAGGCGGGGCGTGGTCTAACTCCAACTGGTCTGGCAAGCAGAGGCTAGCTGTGTGTAGACTGAGACCAGAGGGCAGGACCTGGTGCCCTGACTCCTACAGGGCCTGCAAACATAGGCTTGCCAAGCAGTGGACTGAGACTGGCAGGCTGGGGCGTGGGCCCCTGACCCCAACTGGTCTGGCAAGCAGAGGCTAGTTGCGTGTGGACTGAGATCGGAGGGCAAGGCCAGTGCCGTGACTCGAACAGAGCCTGCGAATAGAGGCTTGCCAGGCAGTGGACTGAGACTGGCAGGCGGGGGTATGGTCCCCTGACCCCAACTGGTCTGGCAAGCAGAGGCTACTTGGAAGTGGACTGAGACTGGTGAGTGGAGGCATTGCCCCAGGCTCCAGCTGGGCCTCTAAGCAGAGAAGCAGACAACAGAGTGGACTGAGTATCGCAGGTGGGAGTGGGGATTCCTGGCTCCAATTGTGCTGGTGGAGACCCTGGAATCCCTCTCTGTTGGGCAGGGTTTGCACTGCCTGAGACAACTTGGTTGGAACCCATGTCTGGGGCTGTCCACTCAGGGACATTCTTAGGTTGACCTTGAGTTCTGTAGCAGAGAAGAACTGAAGGGTGGGGGCTGGGCACTGCAGCTTTTTATATCTCTTCATAATTGAGATTTAAACCTAATACTGTGGTTTCTTACGATAGGGTAGAGGTTGGCTGATCTCAAAAAGAGCTAGCTTGTGTTATCTCACCAAGTAGGTCTCCGGCTAAAACTCTGAAAGAGGCCTTTGTTGTAGGAGACAAGCCACAATTACAAAGCCTAGTGCTTTGCTAAGGTGCTATCTCTACTACCTGGGAACCCCAATTCAATCTCACCCTACCAGTTCTAATAACCAAACAGTGGAAAACAAACATGGTGCAGACCCAACAGAAGAATTCTGGCAACATGAATAACCAGAGTAGATCAACCCCCCCCCAAGAAATGACAAAGGAGATACAACTGAAGATGCCACACATAGACAAATGGCAGTAATGTCAGAAATTGAATTCAGAATATGGATTGCAAATAAGACAAATAGAATGGAAAAAAAAGTTAGAAATTGAATTCCAAAGAGTAGTTCTAAAGTTGTCTCAAGAAATTAATAAATTCAAAGCCCAAGCACCAAAGATATGGACATAAGAAAAGAGATAGCAGAACTCAAGGAAACGAAAAAGTTAGTTATTACCTTGATCCCCAAAGCAGGATACAACAAACAAAGAAAGAAAATTATTGACCAATATCATTAATGAATATGGATGCAAAAATATTCAATAAAATCTTAGCAAATAGAATTCACATCAAAAAAATTATACACCATGAACAAATTGGTTTTATTCCAGGGTTACAGGGTTGGTTCAACATATGCAAATCTATAAATATAATACATCCCATCAATAAAATAAAAAACAAAGACCATATGATTCTCTCAATTGATTCAGAAAAAGCCTTTGATAATATCCAGCATCCTTTTATGATCAGAATTCTTTTTTTTTCATGATCAGAATTCTTAAGAAAATAGGCATAGAAGGGACATTTCTTAAACTAATAGAGGCCATCTACAGCAAACTCACAGTCAATATTATACTGAATGGTGTAAAATTGAAAACATTTCTAATCAGATCAGGAACGAGGCAAGGATGCCCCCAGTTTCCACTGCTATTCAACATAATAATGGAAGTCTTAGCCATTGCAATCAGGCAAGAGAAGTTGATTAAGGGTATCCAAATAGGGTCAGAGGAGGCTCGGCGCCTGTGGCTCAACAGGCTAAGGCATCAGTCATGTACACCTGAGCTTGTGGGTTCGAATCCCGCCCAGGCCTGCCAAACAACAATGGTGGCTGCAACCAAAAAAAAAAAAAATGGCCAGACGTTGTGGTGGGCACCTATAGTCCCAGCTACTTGGGAGGCGGTGGCAGGAGACTCACTTGAGCCTAGGAATTGGAGGTTGCTGTGAGCTATGATGCCACAGCACTCTATCCAGGTTGACAGCTTAAAGCTCTGTCTAAAAAAAAAATATATATATATATATATATAGGCAAATAGGGTCAGAGGAGATAAAACTCTCACTCTTTGCTGATAATATGATCCTACCCCTGGAAAATCCCAGGGACTCAACTTCAAAACTCTTAGAAGTGATCAAGGAATATAGCAGCATCCCAGGATACAAAATCAATACTTACAAGTCAGTAGCCTTTATATACACTAGCAATAGTCAAGCTGAAAAAACAATCAAGAACTCTATTCCTTTTACAATAGTACCAAAGAAGATGAAATATTTGGGAATTTACCTAACAAAGGACGTGAAAGATCTCTATAAGGAGAACTATGAAACTCTCAGAAAAGAAACAGCTGAAGATGTTAACAAATGGAGAAACATACCATGCTCATGGCTGGGAAGAATCAATATTGTTAAAAATATCCATACTACCCAAAGCCATTTACAGATTTAATGCAATCCCTATGAAAGCACCTTTGTCATACCTTAAAGAACTTGAAAAAAATAGTACTTCGTTTTATATGGACTGAGAAAAAGCCTTGAATAGCAAATATATTACTCAGAAATAAGAACAAATCAGGAGTTATCACATTACCAGACTTCAGGCTATACTATAAAGATATAGTAATCAAAACAGCATGGTACTGGCACAAAAATAGAGCAGTAGATTTATGGAACAGAATAGAGAACCAAGAGATGAACCCTGCCACTTATCACCATTTGATCTTTGACAAGCCTATCAAAATATTCAGTGGGGGAAAGACTCCCTATTTAAAAAATGGTGCTGGGTGAACTGGCTGGCAACCTGTAGAAGACTGAAACTGGACCCCTACCTTTCACCATTAACAAAAATTGATTCTCACTGGATAAAATATTTAAACTTAAGACATGAAACTATAAAAATACCAGAAGAGAGTTCAGGGAAAACACTTGAAGATCTCAGCCTGGGAGAATATTTTATGAGAAGAATTCTCCCCACCCCACCCAGGCAATTGCAGCAACACCAAAAATCCATTACTGGGATCTGATCAAACTAAAAAGCTTTTGCACAGCCAAGAGCACAGTAAGTAAAGCACACAGACAACCTTCAGAATAGAAGATTTTTGCAGGTTATGTTTCAGACAAAGTTCTGATAACTAGAATCTACAGGGAATTCAAACTAATCAATAAGAAAAGAATAAATAACCCTATTTCTATGTGGGCAAGAGACTTGAACAGGCTACAAACACATGAAAAAATGCTCATCATCCTTAATCATCAGAGAAATACAAATCAAAATCACTTTTAAGATATCATCTAACTCCAGTAAGATTAGCCCACATCACAAAATCCCAAAACTACAGATGTTGGTGAGGATGTGGAGAGAAGGGAACACTTCCACACTGCTGGCAGGAATGCAAGCCTATACGACCTTTTTGGAAAGAAGTTTGGAGAACACTCAAGGAACTAAAAGTAGACCTATCATTTGATCCCTCAATTCCTCTACTAGGTACATACCCAGATGATCAAAAATTATTTTACAACAAAGACATTTGCACCAGAATGTTTATTGCAGCCCAGTTCATAATAGCCAAGACATGGAAACAGCCCAAGTGCCCATTGACCCATGAATGGATTAACAAATTGTGGTATATGTATGCCATGGAATACTATGCAGCCATGAAAAAAGAAGGAGACTTCACATCTTTTATGTTTACCTGGATGGAGTTGGAACATAGTCTTCTTAGTAAAGTATCTCAAGAATGGAAAAAAAGTATCCAATGTACTCAATACTACTATGAAATCAATAACATAACCACCTACACACTCATACAAAAGGCAAAACATAACTATAGTCCAGAAAGTAGAAGGGAAGAGGAGCGAGAAGGGCGGGGGATATAGGAGGAAGGAGAGTATTCGGGGGGACCTCACCTGATGTGCATGATGCAATGGTACATTTCAAAACTATTAAGAAATGAGTATAATTGTGATAGATGTGTTACTTAGTTCAATGTAAGTATTTCACATTGTATACTGAAGCAGTACCCTGAACCCAATAAATGCATCAATGTACAAAGTTATAATTTAATAAAAAACAATTTAAAAAAAAATAAAAAATAAAGAAGGACACAGACATTCCCTAACAGTAAATCCATTCTACATAACAGTAGCAAATAATTCAGATTTTTTTCTGCGGGAAGACAGAGGAATACAACTGACACTAAGAGGCAAAGCTTCATAAAAAGTCTTCATTTGATGTCTCAAGAGTTTTCTTTTTTTTTTTTTTGTGAGACAGAGCCTCAAGCTATCACCCTGGATAGAGTGCTGTGGCATCACAGCTCACAGCAACCTCCAACTCCTGGGCTCAAGCGAGTCTCCTGCCTCTGCCTCCCAAG
>CAUYON010188385.1:0-34138 GCA_963573935.1 Arctocebus calabarensis
CACTGCTCACAGCAACCTCCAGCTCTTGGGCTTAAGCGATTCTCTTGCCTCAGCCTCCCGAGTAGCTGGGACTACAGGCGCCCGCCACAGCGCCTGGCTATTTTTTTGTTTTGCAGTTCGGCCGAGGCCGGGCTTGAACCCGTCACCTTCGGTATATGGGGCCGGTGCCCTGCTCGCTGAGCCACAGGAGCCGCCCCCTTTGTCCATTTTTTAATTGGGCGTCTTTTTGTTGTTGAGTTTTAAGAGTCCCTTATATTTTTTGGACATTAAATCCTTCTCAGATACATTATCTGCAAATATTTTCTCCCATTCCCTTAATTTTAGTTTTTCCAACCATGAAAAGGGATTTATAAACTTGTGCCGTGAGGATCAAATGAAACAAAGGCCATGAAAGTACACTATACATCAAAGATAATAGCAGGTGGTTGAAAGCCCCCATGGAAATCTAGGCTATTCTCTTGACCAGCTGAGTGACTCTGTATAAGTTTCTTACCCTCTCTGAGCTGCAGTGTCTTCATCCATAAAATGAGGATAATTAAATAATATCTACCTCACAGTATTTTAAGTTTACTAAATAAGTTCTTGGCATAATATAGACACTTAAGAAATGTTAAATGTAATTAATAAAAATAATAATGATCAATTATAGGCCAGGCACAGTGGCTCACGCCTGTAATCCTAGCACTTTGGGAGGCCCAGGCGGTTGGATTGCCTGAGTTCAGGAGTATGAGCCTAGCCTAAGCAAAGTGAGACTCTCATCTGTACTTAAAACAGAAAAACTAGCCAGGCATTGTGGCGGGCACCTGCAGTGCCAGCTACATGGAAGGCTGAAGCGGGAGGATTGCTTGAGCCCAAGAGTTTGAGGTTGCTGCGAGCTATGGCACCATAGCACTCTATATAGGATGACAGAGTAAGACTCTCTCTCTCAAAAAAAAGGAAAAAATTATAAAGATCTATGCCAGACTAGTGACAGGAAGTCACATGATCATCTTTGACCTTATCCATTATTATTCTCCAGAGAAGAGTGTGAGTAGTCGATGGATTCACATATTCGCTCACAGACCCCCTTATTTATGAGCCATAGATTCATCCAGACCAAGACACACATGCTCTTGCATACATATATGTGCACACATATACAGAGGTATGAGTGTGGGTCCCCACACCACCAGGGCCTAAATCCCTTCTATTAAAAACAGAACTTGTTAGATTCATATACTCTTTATGGACTTGCAAATACTTCCACTTACTAGTAGATTAAGTTAAGGCAACATTTAAAATAGGTTGAATTTGTTCAACACTGAGTATAAATGTTTTCTTTTTCATGGGCACCTTTGGAAATAAAAATGGGAACAGTAGTCCTTTTCAAGAATCTGTCCCTAACTGTTTCCTCCAGTGGTAGACACTATCTGGTGTGTACACCATAACACATTCATAAGAGATCTGTGGCACGTAAGACTGAGGTGATGGTGACTCTCACCATCTGCCCTACAGGTTTCATATTCTACAAACTCTGACTTAAGCCAAACACACTGATGATGAAGAGCACAGAAGGACAAGCCACTTGGATCCTATCAGCATATTAGGTGTAACACTCTCATGTGTCTGTGCTCATCACTTCAAGCTGGTACCAGGAGACATGAGAATGGCTAACAACCCACACTGAGAGCAAGGGTGGCTTTCCAGATCAGTCTAAACTGTAACAGCCCAAGTCAAGCCCAAGTACCTTTTCTGGAGATTCACACAATATATTTTCTGGCTTCAGGTCACGATGAGCAATGCCTGAAATGACAAAGAGCAAAGAAATGGTTAACATATGCACGTAATTTTCAAAACATTCCACACACAATTAATTTTTTCCAAATGCTGTTGTTCACAGATTAATTCTCAATTATGGTACATTAAAAAACCAACGAGCTGCAGGAGGCACAAGTAACCAGAGACACAGACCAAAAGCAAGTTGTTTTGAAGCAGAGGCTTTAGAAGTCGGGCAGGGATAAGAAGGGCCAAATGAATCCTAGCCAGCCTACCTCTCAGCACTGCAGTGACCACCAAGAATAAGAAAGCCTAATACAAAGCAGAGCCGAGAGCCCTGCAAATGGCAATGCTTGGAACAGCAATGCAGAAATAATTAGTGCCTTGTTTAAGGGCATCTCAGGGGGCTTAGACTGCTCTACCTCATTCTTCTTGTGTGGCCAATTAAAAAAAAAAATTTCTGGCTTGGCGCCTGTGGCTCAATGGGCTAAGGCGCCAGCCACGTACACCTGAGCTGGCGGGTTCGAATCCAGCCCCAGGACCCGCCAAACAATAATGACGGCTGCAACCAAAAAATGGCTGGGCGTTGTGGCAGGCGCCTGTAGTCCCAGCTACTTGGGAGGCAGAGTCAGGAGACTCGCTTGAGCCCAGGAATTGGAGGTTGCTATGAGCTGTGATGCCATGGCACTCTATCCAGGGTGACAGCTTGAGGCGCTGTCTCAAAAAAAAAAAAAAAAATTTCTTCATTGTGACTCCCTGTAAGTTCAGAGGAGCAAGTATTAGTTACCAGATCTCCCAAAGCTTATCCCATTCCCTCCTCCCCTGCTTTGCATGCCAGTGGCAGCCCTGCCAACAGCGGTCCATGGACTATACTTTGGCTAGGCCTCCTGAAGGAGACTGGATATAGTAGCCTAGCCCATGAGGGGTAAGCTTTTAACCTGCTGACCTGGTTCAGAAGGCAGCTGGGGAGAACCTTCTTCTAACCAAAGAAAGGGAAAAAGAATCAAGTCACAGGGCCATGGTGTTCTGGTGGAGGACCCAGAAACCTCCCTTTCTTCTTTCCTTTAGCAGAGCCTGAGCAAAAGTCAAACAGCTGCTGCTTGGAAGTTACTAGAAAGTGGCAAAGGATTCCCAGGACGATAAGGACAGACATAATCTGCTTTTCTAAGGGAACACTTTTACACTTGGTGGGACTGCAAACTAATACAATCTCTTTGGAAGTAAGTATGGAGAATCATCAAGGAATTCAAATTAGACCTCCCATTTGATCCTGTAATTCCACTATTAGACATCTACTCAGTAGAAAAAAAATCATTTTATCATAAGGGCATTTGCACTAGATTATTTATCACAGCTCAATTTATAATTGCCAAGATGTAGCAACAACCTAAATGCCTACCAACCCAGGAATAGTTTAACAAACTGCAGTTTTTGTACACCATGGAATACTATTCAGCCATTTAAAAAGATGGGGACTTTATATCTTTTGTATTAGCCTGTATGGAGTTGTTGGGCGGTGCCTGTGGCTCAGTGAGTAGGGCGCAGGCCCCATATACCAAGGGTGGCGGGTTCAAAGCCAGCCCTGTCCAATCTGCAACAAAAAATAGCCGGGCGTTGTGGCAGGCGCCTGTAGTCCCAGCTCGGGAGATTGCGGCAAGAGAATTGCCTAAGCCCAAGAGCTGGAGGTTGCTGTGAGCTGTGACGCCACAGCACTCTACTGAGGGTGACAAAGTAAGACTCTGTCTCTAAAAAAAAAAAAAAACCAATAAAAAAACAAAAAACCTGTATGGAGTTGAAACACATTCTTCTTGCGCAGTTTTTGGCCAGGGCTGGGTTTGAACCTGTTACCCCTGGTAAATGGGGCCAGTGCCCTACTCCTTGAGCCACAGGCACTGCCCAGAAACACATTCTTCTTAATGAAATATCACAAGAATGGAGAAGCAAGAATCCAACGGACTCAATACTAATATGAAGCCAGTAGATGATCTAATACACGCCTACATAAAAGAAAAACTTATTTCAATTAAGGATGGTGGGAGGGGGAACAAGGGAGCTGAGACAGGGTAGGAGAGAGGGGATGAGTGTGCTCCCACTTAATGGGCACAACATTTAGGGTATATGGCACACCTCTTGGGGGCAGGACACAATTATGAGAGTGACTCTACTAATAAATGCAAACAATGTAATCTAACTCTTTATACCCTCAAATTAACCTGAAACAATGATTAAAAAAAAAAAAAAGAATCTGCATCTTAATAACTTCCTTGATGATCAACTTCTTCCCTACTGGAAGGCAAAGACCCAGCCCTGGCCACCTGAGGCATCGCACTAGAGAAGCAAACCGAGTTCCACCGAGCTCAGTAACTTCATCAGTCACCTAATTGAATGAGAACCCAGAGCAACTCAGTCCTGGCTGCACAAATTGAGTCGGGCTGCAGCTTGCCACACTAGAAGTGAAAGATATTTTCCATTACAGCAAGTGCTCCCACAGAAGGATCACGAACCACGCACGGGGCCTTACTCTCCAAATAGGTGCCTGTGGCCCAGTTGTCCTGCAGCCTGAGAACTTAGAGAGCCCGGCTGTAATAATGGATCTGCTGCTGTGAGCACACTGGCCATTGAGCTGCTCTGGTTCATTTCCCAGAGGTTAAGCTGCAGTGCGTCCAGTATTTAAAAGTATGGAACTTGTTTCAGGCCTGACCCATTCTTGCCCAATTCATCTTCCCAGTGTGAAGTTATTTAGAAAACAGCCAAGTTCAGCTAGAAATCGTTTTTCATCCCTCCAACTTCTGGTCACAAGGGCAGCTGGCCAGCTAGAAGTTAACAAGCACTTTGGACCCCTTAAGACACCACCAGGCTCTGTTCCCTTTAGTGTATTCTTGTGAATAAATAAATAAATAAATAAAAAATAAAACCGCCTTTACCACCCCCTCCAAGGTATGGATCTGGTAAAAAGCGTGACCCAGTTTTGCAATCTACAGAGGCAGCTCGGGGAGTAGTTGTAAATCTTTGTCAGGCAGGTGTTACCTACATGCATCCCAGCTTTCAGAAACAGAACTGCTGCTATTCATCATGCTGTGGAAGGTATAGACCCCCCCTTCCCAGGATTTTTCATTGTAGGTGCAAGTTAGGACCCCAACATGGACACTGTCAGTGTGCAGAGCTCTTTTAGCCACTGGAGGAAAGGAGGTGGGGTCAAGGAACCTGAACCTCCAGCATACCATCCTGGGACTAGACTGCTAGCCCAGCGTAAGACATGCGAGCGGTATGACTAGGATTGATTCTGAGCACCCACAGATATTGTTGCTCTCCAATGCCCATGGAGTGGGGGGAGTAGACAAATTGTTTGCTCCCCCTGCCCTACACCCTACTGGGCAGAACACTTTAAGGGATCTAATGTTAGGAACAAAAATGCTTTCTGCTTAGTAGGGGATGGAGGATGGAGGAGGTAACATTTGTTCATGAACTACTGTGCTAGGAGCTATGCTCCATCTATGGGGACATAAAAAAAAAAAAAAAAGAAAAGAAAGACAGACACAACTATATAAATGAATTTGTACCTCTAAAAGGCTTAGAATGGTGCCTAGCACATAACAAGTGCGGTGTGAGTGTTAACTACTGTGGATGATGTCATTCCCTCCCTCAGCTCTCACTGGGGCAGGCATTATTACTGACAGGGCACACTGCTGGAAGGTTGGTTTTCTCCATGCACTGCAGAAATTCAAATTTTTTGAATGTATGTAACAGTCAAACATTTATGGAACTACAAAAACACTTAATTTACAAAAAGACTACAAACGTTCTTGAGTAATCAGTCCTAGGAAAGGGGCTGTAAACCAAAGTGGAATTCAAACAAAGGCAGCCGGCTAGTTACCTCGGTGATGTTCGACAGATGCCTCCAACTTACATATTAATAGAAAAAATGCATTTTTCATTTCCTGTGAATAAGACATATAAAACTATATATATCCCATCATGCCAGTTTTGAAAAGAGAGATACAGGTGACATATTTTAAAAGACAAGGAGGAGTAACACTGACATATTTATACTAGAATGGTTATATTATGTATGAGTTTTATATTTTTCACCAGGAAAAGGAACATCATTGATGTGCACAGTCACACACACACATACACACTCAAACACACCTTGTTCAACGTGAAATTTGTTCTTTTTCCTCCCCGCTCTTTCTCCTGTACCCCTATCCTGCTTAATAGCTCTACCATTTACCCTCCATCCACAGCAGAGGCCTAGGAGCACCCTGGAAAACTGTGCCTGCCCCACCCCCACTCCGGGTGAGCACGTTCAAATCACCATAGCCTGCACAAAGCCCTCTGCCTGGCTGTCCCCCTCCCTGGGGACCCAGAGGCTGGCCAGCCCAAGCCACCCACCAAGGCCAAGGTTGGCTCACCTTTGGTATGCAGGAAGTCAAGGGCAGCAGCAACATCCCGCACCACTCTGCTGGCTTCTCGCTCATTGAAGTGCTTCTGCTTCTGGATGTGGGCAAGGATGGAGCCTGGGGAGCAGAAGGAACACAGAAGAATGCCTTTCCAGGCTTTAGTAAGCATAAGTTCTTAGAGGCCAAGTTTTCATAGGCTTGGGGTTGGGACATAGGCTTATTCCTTGCTAAATGTCCAGCAACATGTGTGGTGCCTGGCACAGAGGGGAGTCAGCACGTGTCTGGTGAACAGAATCGGACTGGTCTCTTCTGTACCTGTCTATGAGGAACTCAGATGGGAGAGAGAATGACTATTTATATAGCCAAAAAATGTTAACACTGCGGGGGCTGATTTGGCTTCTAAAATCAAAAGGGGCTCAAAATGAAAGATCATGGAGCTGATGGGGCCTCTCTGCAGGAAAATTTTCTCCTCTCCATCTCACCTCATATCCAAAAAAGAGCACCCACCTTCATATGGAAATGCCACACCCTTACCAGATATGCCAGAAAAAGAGGGAAAACTGCTTTTTGCTTTCAGTTTTCCCATTTATTATTCATATTATTTTGTTGGCAATGGCTAACACTTATTGAGTAGTTACTAGTGCCAAGTACTATGCCATACTCTCTAAATAAATTATCTTATTCTTGCCACAACTGTACACAATGGGTAGTACTGTCATCCTCATTTTATAGAAAGGGAATCTGAAGCCAAAATGGTTAAGCAGTGTGCCCAACTCACAGACCAGTAAGTGGTGAAGCAAGGATGTGGGGTCAGTAGAGTCAGGCCTCAGAGTCTGTGCAGACTTATCCTCAGCAGGACTTGTGATCTGACTGCAGAGGAGATGGATGCCCTAAGCACATATTCTCTTTACCCATGGGTCTGCCCTGTGTATGCTACGTGATATGGCCATGGAGGGACCCCAATTTCATCTATCATTTCAAATGTGTAAGTGACAGTCCTAGGTTGTTGGGCAGTGTGGGGGCAGACATAGGTCTGAACATGTGCTTGGTTTCAAGTGGTCTACATTCACTACTAGAAGCTAGCATTTCTTAGCCAAAAGCACCGTCTCTATGTCCTAAAAAGGGCACATGTTTACTTATAGTTTTTTTTGGTTTTCTGGGCAAAGGGAGGGGATGAGAGAAGAAGGGAAAGAATTGCCAAGGATCTTTTACTTGCCAAATTGAACAATCAAAGGATCCCAATAGGTGAGGGAACATTTCCAGAAAAACAGCTCCTGACTAGGCCCTACCTTGCTCTGCTGTAGTGAGTCTTGTTTCCAAATTTGTTAAAAGGAAAGGCAGAGAGTAATATTCTACAAACTTCTTCTTCTTTTTTTTTTTTTGGAGACAGAGCCTCAAGCTGTCACCCTCGGTAGAGTGCAGTGGCATCACAGCTCACAGCAACCTCCAACTCCTGGGCTCAAGCGATTCTCCTGCCTCCGCCTCCCAAATAGCTGGACCACAGGTGCCTGCCACAACGCCTGGCTATTTTTTGGTTGCAGCCATCGTTGTTTGGCGGGCCCAGGCTGGATTCGAACCTGCCAGCTCAGGTGTATGTGGCTGGTGCTTTAGCCGCTTGAGCCTCAGGCGCCGAGCCTACAAACTTCTAAGATAGTTCCCAGCATACTCAATTGCTGTAATCATATTAACAGCTGACATTTATTGAATCCTTAGTGCCTTCTGGGCACTGTGGTAAATATTCCATATGGATTATCTCATTTAATCTTCACCCCATGAGGTAGGTGCTATCAATATCCCTATTTTATAGATGAGAGTACTGTTTGGAAAAGGTTAAGTGACTTGCCCAAGGTCACTAGGCTGGTAGAGATGGAGCTAGACTAAAGCTTAGCAGTATTGGTTTCTTTCCTATTTTTTAAAAAATTAACTAATTTATTAAAAAATTTTTTTAGAGATAGAGTCTCACTTTGTTGTCCAGGCTAGAGTGTAGTGGTGTGATACAAACTCACCACAGTCTCTAACTCCTGGGCTCAAGTGATCCTACTACCTCAGTCTCCCTCATAGCTGGAACTACAGGTGTGAGCCACTGTACCCAGCCTAAAACAAGGCTTTTTTAGTTTTTTTTTAGGTTGGCTTCTAAAACAAGCCCCTCTGTGTAGCCTTCTGCTCAGCTCTAGATATCCCTGAATCCTTTACCTTGCAAGTTCGTCCTAGGGTTGGGGGAGCGATGGGAGGGCAAGGGCTTCTCTATTGCCTTCACCATGTCAGAAAAGCAACTTAAATGTACACTCAGTGATTATGGGTGTGGGGTGGTGGCACTTTTCCATCTGAAGGATGGCACAGTCTCAGGCCTCCCCTTCATCCTAAACAACAGTACCCTCCTTTCCTCCATTTTAGCCTTTCTAGCCATCACACTGTATTTGAGAGCTTTTACCCCATAATTAATTTAAATAGTGAATGTGTCAAAATAGGGGATTGATAAATCGATGACTAAATGTATCTATATATGACTCCTATTATAATGAAAAGGCATTTATAAAATGCCCACACAGGTGACATTCTAAGCTTTGCAAAATGCTAATTATCATCCTTCCCTCCGGCCTCCCTTCTCCCAAATCAAGGGCAGTTTTTAAGTCCTTCATCCTTTTTATTAGCTTGACTCGTTTTAGAAGTCTCTGGGATTCATGATGGATGATCACCAGCCTGCGTCTTAATCAGAAGTCCAAACACATACTCGACAGTAAGTACCTCCTTGCAATTTCTCAAAGACCAAGTAAAACCTTGTGTCATCTTCAAAGAACTCAATCAGCTCCAAAATGTTCCTTAAATACGGAAAATAGGAGGAGAGGGAAAAGGGGGAGGAAATGGTGTTATATATTAAAGTCTACTTACTTACAAATATACAACGAAAAAAATATACAATACCCTATAGCGGGGCAGAAATCAACTTGAAATCGGAATGCTTATTAAAGACCCACGTGTGGAAGCAGCCAATGGTGTTAGCAAGATTCAGGTCACCTTATCTTTCCATAATGTTTAGTCTCTGGTGTTTTCACCAAGTCTGTGCTGTCAAACCCCAGCCCTAAAATCCACTAGGTAGAGTTATAAAAAAGTCCCGGTCACATTAAACTGAATAAAATCTGCAGCGGACTGGAAGCAATTGCGGCTAATAACACTGAGTAGTAGGTGTGTGTCCTGGAGGCAAGCAGCAAATAATTACTTGCCCTCCCTCTTGCCCATAAATCACAGGGCAGTATTTACATTGCCTGGAGAAAATGGAAACATCTGTCAAATAGACTTGGGGCCGAATGTGGGCACTGCTAGACCCTAACTGCTAAGCGCTGCTTAATGAAACAGCCGCGTTCCTGGCCAGCATAGCACTTGTGGCCTTCCCCGGTGAGCACTCTCTGTCTGCCTGAGTATTTCAGTCCTCTGCCAACAAGGTCGTCTTGTAGCTCAGTAGGGAAGCCACCAGCCTGGATGTTGGAGGTGTTGGGGGCTTTTTTTTCTTTTAAAGAACAAAATAAACCAAGTAGAGTCTCTAATGCTGAACTAAGAAGCTGTAGGGCTGAAAATAAAAACCTGTTTCTCATAAAAAACTGCTGACCACTTTGGGAGATACTGGGCTTTTATTAGTGTGAAGACGTCCAAATAAGATGGGTGAAATGGCCTAATTTGAAAGAAGATTGTAGAGGCAGTGCCTGGAGTTAATTCAACAGCAGTCCTATCCCACAAGCTTAATGACAAAGCCATCAATACCAGGCCACTGGCTCCCTGCTGACCCTGCCATGGAGGGAAAGAGGGGGAAGCAGAGTCTTGGAGGTGACCCTGATTTAAAGCCACACTGGGAGAGATGCTCATTTGGAACTGGTCCTGGTAGATCTAGAGATTACCTTGGCCCTGTTATCAAGAAAAGTATCAGACTAGGTTTTAGGACTTTAACAGTATCTGCACCTATGCAAACATGCTAGGGACAGAAAACAGCCACAAATATCCTAATAGTTTGCTTCATCCTCATCTCAATATTAAAGGAGGGCCCAAAAGATTTTACCAGGTAACACCTAGCCTAGTTTCTACAGTACTTGAAAGAAAGAAACCCCTATTTTTTTCCTAAACCCACACTGATGCAGATTGCTCACTCTCTAATTTGCCTGAATTTACTGATATTATAGCATTTCAGAAGAAAAGCGATCATAGCTTCTTTGCTGTTACTGCTTCCTCTCCACTCTCCTGCACTGGAAGATGGAAGGAGTCACACGCGGTTGGGAGCTGGGGAGCAGGAGTAAGAGTGAACTGCTAGGGTGAGGAGATGGTAAGAAATAACCTCCTTGTGTGTGGCTAAGCATCCCCCAGAGAAGCAGAAAGTAACCCCATTCTCTACTCACTTGTTTCCTTGACACTGATAGAGTGTCTCCACCTCTCGAAATACCCTACTCCGACTGTGCCCTGCTTGTTTTTCGATGATCTGTGGGAAGAATAAAATCTGTCATGTACACCCACCTGAATTCAAAATTGCCCCTCAGCAGCAGCCCTCAGAGAGATATAAGTCCAAATTCAGACCAAATCCAGGTTGGAGCAGAAGTCTGGAGTGGGCCCTGGTGACACAGGCACTGTGGCTCTGTCAGCTAAGCAAGAGACTGGCCCGAGGGCTTTCCAGCCAGCTGAGACTCTGGCCAACCAGAAGACCAAGGAAGTGTATGAGGCTGCTGCCCCCAGCTGCCCAGGGAGACTGAGGCGGCCAGTGAGACAAAGAGCATTCCACTTAGCTCCTGAAGGCACTCAACATGTCTGCTGAAAGATGTTTTTTTTTTTTTTTGTAGAGACAGAGTCTCACTTTATTGCCCTCTGTAGAGTGCCGCGGTGTCACACAGCTCATAGCAACAACTCCTGGGCTTAGGCGATTCTCTTGCCTCAGCCTCCTGAGTAGCTGGGACTACAGGCACCCGTCACACGCCTGGCTATTTTTCTGTTTTGCAGTTTGGCTGAGGCCAGGTTTGAACCTGCCACCTTTGGTATAAGGGGCTGGCGCCCTACTCGATGAGCCATAGGCACTGCCTAAAATATCTTTTAGTATTAGACAGGAGCTGAAGCTTCAAGGCCCAGCTCAGATGCTGCCTCTACAATCTCCCCCAGCAGAAGCACATTCTTCATCTTCTAAGAACTTAACTCTTTGGCAGTACTTAATATATGAAGTAATTTATTTACAGGAGCTCAGTTAACCCTTACAACAACATCAAGAAATAGGAAGGTGTGAAACCTCTGTCCACAGCTCAGAACTGATTCCAAAGCCCTTAACACCCTACACATGCCCAGGCCCTGCACAGCTTCCTAGAGCATCCAGAGGCTTTGTCTCTCCCATGACACTGCACTGCTCCCTCCACCCTACACCTGGAGATGCTTGGCAAAAGCTCACTGAAGGAACAGATAGGCCAGCAGATGAGCAGATAGTTTGTTTGTACAGGGTCTGGATGCCTCTGAAAACCTCTCTGGACCCAGCCAGAGCACCAAGCCATTGCAAATGGAGCAAGGTTATGCCTCCGGGCCCTCGAGTGCAAAGCACAGAACAGACGATCACGTCCTGCTACAGAGAACACTGCAAGCTTCTCTAGTATGTCTGTAGCACAAACTGTGACTAACTACAATTTTCTAAAAAAGTCTCCATCTGTTAGCAAACCATGGTGGGCCCATTTTATGTGCAGAGGAGTGTAGTGTTGGAGAACAGAAGCTGTTCAACTACAAGGTATTCACCAAGCATTTCAGACCATGTCAGGAAGAACTTTCTAGCAGGTAAGCTTTCCACCACAGTTCCCTCTGAGGAGACAATGGACTCTTGGTACTAGCAATGGGGGAGCAGGATAAGGATGACTATTTCAGATTATCCTAAAATTCCACTCCAGCCCTAAGACTCTAGGATTCCCTACTGGATGCCATGCTAGGAGAAGCAGCCCACCTCTAGGGAGCTTTCAAAGAATAGAGACATGGGAAGACCTTCTGACACCAAAGAATTGCCAAACAAGGGTCCAGGGTTAGCCCAGAGATGCCAGAGACACATGGATAGAGGCCCATCCATGTTTCTTCTGCGATCCAACCTTGAAGAAACAGATCTTTCTCATCCATACATGAGTTCAAACCTTTGAAAATCAATTTATGATTTTGTGGTTTTACCACTCTTAGGGCTGTTTCTTAAAAAATACTTGTAATTTACACCGATCTGATTCTAAAAAATAAATGAAGACAGCTCTTTTGTTGAGCAGGTGAATACTCCAGCAAAAAGGAACATGGCTTAGCAGAAATTTCTCCTTTATAACCCACAGCAGGGACTGTGGAAAGCTAGTCAGAAGATAATTTTTTTTTTTTTTTTTAGAGACAGAGTCTCATTTTGTCATCTTCGGTAGAGTGCAGTGGTGTCACAGCTCACAGCAACCTCCAGCTCTTGGGCTTAGGCGATTCTCTTGCCTCAGCCTCCCAAGTTAGCTGGGACCACAGTGCCCGCCACAGTGCTCAGCTACTTTTTGTTGTTGTTGCAGTTTGGCGGGGGCTGGTTTTGAACCCACCACCCTTGGTATATGGGGCCGGCACCCTACTCAATGAGCCACAGGCGCCACCCAGAAGAGAAACATTTCTTTCAGAAGTCACTTCGGCTGGTAAGCCTGTAGGAAGCTGGGCTTTGACTGGGTAGCTCAGATAGATGTTCAGCTAAAATGAAAGCCTGAATTGCCCCATTGGATCTAATAAGACCTTTTCACTAGATCAGTGGCCCTCAAACTCCGGTGAGTATTAGAATCACTGTAATAGACCCAGCCTAGGCCGGGCGTGGTGGCTCACGCCTATAATCCTAGCACTCTGGGAAGCCAAGGCAGGTGGACTGCCTGAGCTCAGCCTGAGCAAGAGTAAGACTCTGTCTCTACTAAAAACAGAAAAATCAGCAGGGTGTCATGGAGGGTGCCTGTAGTCCCAGCTGCTCAGGAGGCTGAAGCAGGAAGATCTCTTGAGCGCAAGAGTTTGAGGTTGCTGTGATCTATGACACCATGGCACTCTATCCAAGGGGAACAAAGTGAGACTCTGTCTTAAAAAAAAAAACACAAGAAAGATCTAGCCTAATTTCATATGAGAAACCTTTAACTCTGGGCTCTGTTATGTCTCTGGGTGACTGTGGTATATACTAAAGTCTAAACCACCCTACCTGTGTCAGTGGTTCTCAATGTTTAGTGAGTATCAGAATCACCTGGGAAGCTGGTTAGAATTCATATTGGTGGGCTCACCTCTAGTTTCTGACTCAAGAGGTCTGGGATAGGGCCAGATAACTTGTACTTCTAACAAGCTAATAGGCAATGTTGATGCTGCCAGCATAGGAACCAAATTTTGAGAACCATGTTCTAGATCACTGATTTTTAACCAGTGTGCTGTGACACAATGGTGTGCCATGAGAGGATCTTAGGTGTGCTGTGAACATTTTTAAAGAAGTTCAAGGCATAGTAAGTATATTCTTTTTTTCACTTTTTTTTTTTTTGAGACAGCATCTTACTATGTTGCCCTCGGTAGAGTGCCATGACATCACAGCTCACAGCAACCTCAAACTCTTGGGCTTAAGCGATTCTCTTGCCTCAGCCTCCCAAGTAGCTTGGGACTATAGGTGTCTGCCACAACGCCTGGCTATTTTTTTGTTGTAGTTGTCATTGTTGTTCAACTGGCCCAGGTTGGTTTGAACCTGCCAGCCTCGGTGTATGTGGCTGGTACTATAACCACTGTGCTATGGGTGCTGAGCCTATCAGTGCATTTTTATTTTCATCTTTATAATTACCTCATGAGGCAGAAAGGACAGGAATCACAAAAGATGCAGAAACTGAGGCTTAAGAAGGTTCAAATGATCTGACCAAAGGCAAATAGTAACAGTTTGTCAAAAGAGAAATTCAGGTTGGCCTTCTAATTCCAAATCTTGTTGTCCACTTCCTGAAGCTAACTTCATTTGCCAGAATAAGTGGCTTACTATGAGCCAGGCATTGTTTTAAGCACTTTACACATATTAACTTATTTAATCTTTATGACAATTCTATATAGGTTTTATCATTACACCCATTTTACAGATGAGAAAACTGAAGGACAGAGAGGTTAAGTAACTTGCCCAAGGTAACAAAGAAAGCAAGTAAACAAGTAGAGAAACCAAGATCTGAATCCACTGAATACAGCTTTGGAGCTCCCATTCTCATGGAATATAAAATTTATTTGGCTAGGCTAGGCAGTGGCTCACTCCTGAAACCCTAGCACTCTGGGAGGCTGAGGCGGATAGACTGCTTGAGCTCAGGAGTTTGGGACCAGGCTGAGGAACGGCAAGACCTCATCTCTACTAAAAATAAAAAAACTAGTCAGGCGTTGTGGTGGGCACCTTTGAGTCTCAGCTATTTGGGAGGCTGAGGCAAGGGGCTTGAGCCCAGGAGTGTGAGGTTGCTGTGAACTATGATGCTACAGCAGTCTACCCAGGGTGACAGAGTCAGACTCTGTCTCAAAAAAAAAATTCATTTGGCTTGAGGTAAGCTAGGAATGACTCTTTGCAAAGCAGCCTGGCACTCAGATGGGACACTCACTTTGACAGCATACTCTTTGCCATTCTGCAGGCTCACGGCACCTTGAACTTTGGCATAGGCTCCCTCTCCAAGCAATTCAGATGTCAGCTTGTAAACATCTAGAGGTGAAATGGGTGAGAGGAAGAATGAGATGTGTCACCCCATTGCAAGCTCAGAGGGGATGAAGAGCATCTGTCACTCAGCATCTTCAGTCAGTGAACACAGGCACCTGCAGGGGCAGCAGCACTCAGGGACAAGGAGTTCATGTTATCTTCTCAGGCACCCCAGCACTCAGGTTCTCGACAAGACCACACAGAAGGCACCTTGTTCTCCTTTTAGACAAGAGACCAGTGAACAGATTTCAATTTAGCACATGCTTCCTGGGCACCTACTATGTGCTGGAGAATATACAGAGACAGGGTGAGTAATAATATGTGGTTCCTCCCCCATAAGGGTCACAGTTGAGTGGAAAAGACAAACGCATATGCAGTGACCCCAGAATAAAGCAGACACTACCAAGTACTATCACAGAGGGATAAAGTTTAAAAAACAAAGCCGGGGAAGGAAGGTGTTAAAATTGTCCAGGGAATCTGGAGTATCCTCAGAGAAGGGGTGCAATTTGAACATCATTCATTGACTCATTTGCTGAACACCTACTATGTGCCAAGCTCTGTGCTAAGCATTGGTGATACCGAAGGGAATAAAACACTTCTACTTTATACCACATACAAAGTAGGTCACTGGATGTTTTTGAGAAGTTTCCAGAAGTCACCTACAGGAAATAAGAGACAGACGTAGGATGTAAAGGATGCCTTGAGGTTTTTAAGGTACTGAGTCATAGTGGTTCTAAAAGATTAATAGGCCTGGTTGAAAGAACATTTAGGTGACCTGCCCAAGCTCACAAATAGCACAGCTCTTGGAGCCCCTTCCAAAGGAAGCCTTGTCTCCATCATGGCCCTTGACGAGCTGACCCGTCCTTCTCTACTCTGCAGACAGTTCTTCTGAGGCAGCCTCGCATTTAAACCCACAGCCTGAGTAGACTGGTAAACCATGGAATTAGATTTTATCACTCTTAGTAAGAAGTCCTGCCCTTGCACATGTGGTCCTTAAATAACAGGAAATACTCTCTTGTGTTCAAAAAAAAAAAGCAAAAGACCTGTTGATCTGGAAACTATTCTAAAACCCTTGGGACTTTTGTCTCCCCTGCTCCTGTTCCCACCCTCCCACCACACGCACATCTACTGTTTGAGTTAAAGACAAACAAAAACACTTTGCACAAAGATCCTTCTTGGTTCCATCATGGTCTTGCAGCCGCTCACAGAACAGATGGCACACTGTGAGTGTTTTAAATAACATACTTCTGTCCCACAGGACGCTTTGGCATTAGCTCTTTACACATACCAGAATAGGTAGGTGGTTCAAGGTCCAATATTCTTGATTGGTAAAGGACTTGTTATTAGAACTGCCTACAGAACAACCAACTCACAAGTGTGTCTGCAAGGCTGGAGGGAGGGACCATAAGGGGAATCTATTTCAGGTCTCATAACGAAAAAAACAAATCAGGTAGAGGGTTACTAGAAGTGGCTACTGATCCTTTCAGTCCTTTGCAGATGTGTCCAGTGACTCACTTCATCCATCACACGCCCAGTGATAATAGGACCAGCACTGGCCTAGTGTCTTGCATCTAAAACGTCTAAAACTGGCTGATGGAGCAAAAGCATGTTCCCTGAACGCAATATGCACTCTTTAAAGCAGAGTCAAAACATACAGCACAAGTAGCTGCAATCTCTGAGAGGCACATTCTCTGCTTATAGGAGACTGAGCAGCCATGACCTTCATGTTTCTCCCTCCTCGTACATGTCTGCTCTACCCCTCAGCAGCCCTGCAGGAAAAGCTGAGGAAAGAGTCACATCTGACAAGGAGCTGGGACACCACAGGCATGTCACTCTGTCTATGACTTGAACACATTGCTCTTGCAGCCCACTGATGAGGTACTCAAGACACCTGAAGAGGCCAGTGTGTCATCTGAGAGCTTTCCCACTCTGGCTCTCTGTCACCCCCCCGCCCCCCGCATGAACTCCTTCACCCCATCTTTCCTTTCTGTCAGATAATATGAGCTGGCTCTGAGATGATGCATCTTGTGGGTCTGGACCCAAGGGCTACGGGGAAACTCCTCCCAGGCTTGGGAGCCACAGGCCCAGATCTAGGACTTGTGTGAATGACCTTCAAACTTCCCTGGTGAGGAGTCAGTGGCCCGGGCCTTCCGCTTCTTCTTCTTCCTCTTGTCACCCTCTGCGATGGGAAGGGGCTCGCTGCTGCCCATCTCTGGGAGACAAGAGGAGATGTAAGGGAAATATCACTGTCCCAATCAAGTTATAAATTTACGGAAAAAAAGGAGGGTGTGGAGGGGGGCTGGGGAACCCAAGAGGAGCTTTACACTGATGGTTTTTAAATATCTGTGAAGACTATTGATTTATTTTGACCCAGGAGGGAAAACTAAAGGCAAAATCATTATAGGAGATCATTAGCTGAGGAAAGGCACTCAGATAGGCAGGCTAGATTAAAAGAGGACAGCAGAAGCCTGTTTTAACCAAGCTTATTAGCACATGGATTTAGATCAGCCACCAGTCAAACCATATTCCCCCAAAAGAACAATGAATTTGTAAGTAGAACCCCACCTGGAACATCCTCCAGCCTCCGTGCCAGAAAGGCAGGACCCTGGGAGGACGTATGCAAGGAGGAGGGTGGAAGTAGGGGGCCATGCAGAAGAAATCCTAGGCTGAGGAATACCCCTGGCTGCTGCAGGGGTGAAAAAGGCATTCAGTGGAGGCTGCCTCTGTGAAGGTAACAATAGGGCTGGAGGTGGGATTGAAAATGGCCCCAGAGTACTTCATGTGGAAGGCACAGACGTGCACCTGGGGAGTGCACAGCATCCTCTCCCTCCCCACTCCTGGATTAGAAAGGCTGCAGCAGGGCCCATTCAGAAGTGTGCCAGTTGACACTTCTGCACCAGGCTGCTGGATGAGGTCACTTCCTGCCAAGACATTATTATCTCTCTCTGGCAAGCACCTGGCTCCCCATCTTAAGGGGGGGTTTCTGAGGCAGGTATTCAGACATTAGACAGATGGGACAGCACAAAAAGAATACACAGGACACTGAGATAGGCAAGGAGAAAAGGAGGAACAGTGAGCCAGTGCCCAGTCACGGTCCCATTTCTGAGATGCTCTAGTATGGGCCTTCCCCTGTTAAAGATAAATTACTTACAGAACATGTCATGCCCCGGATCCAGATGGAGCCTTAATACTCTTTGCCTGCAGTTAGAAATAATAAGATTTCTCTCAAGTCTCTGGGTCTAAATCCCCACCAGAGTGATTAAACCTTTACATCCTTCTAAAATAGAGGCACTCGAGAGCTGATGGGGGGTACAATGTGAGAGACTTTCAGACCAACCTTTAATAAACACAGGCTCTGGGTTGTTGGGAGTTTTTTTTCTTCCTTTTTTTTTTTCTGAGAGATTTTAAAATGGAAGCTGGCTCTTTGCCCATGGAAGGGAAAGGCCCACTCTCTTCTCAGAGGATCAGGCTGAACACGACCAGAGAAACGGCAAGTCTGCCAGGAAGATTGATTAGTGCTGAAGCACGTCCGTCTGCACGCTGTTCAGAGCCAAGTACGCAGCAGCCATCAGGAGAAAGCACACAGAAGGGCGTTTTCAACACCACACCCCAGGAAGCAGGGGTGAGCAGCCAAGTGTCTGCCAGCCCAGTTTAGCTGATTCTTCCTCCATTTTGGGGAAGCTATGACAGCAGATTTTCAATTATACTTTAGCACAGAGAACAGATAAACACTTGGATAAAAGGAAAATCCACACAGGATCTCAAAATATTATTCTAGCCAACTGCAACACTCTATGAATTCAAATAATTAAATTAACCATCAGCACTTAAGTATCAAAACACCCACCCTCACCAAGGTAAATAAAAGGAAAAAAGCTGCTCAAATGTATTTACTGAACATAGGGAGAAATTCTACAAAAGTAAAACACAGGGTCACTCATCTTCAGAAGTTCAGCGAGCGGGCCCTGCAGGCCGAGAAGCTGGGACTGCTGCTTCCCTTGCTCCGACTCTGTGTGCAGACCAGTGGCAACCCCTGTCCCCATCTATTTTCTCATCAGCACTGCAGGCCAAGTGCACAGACACAGATTTGGCTTGGGCTCTTCCCCGTCCCCTGTCCACACTCTGATGGAGGGCCTAAGGACAAGCAAGACAGCCAAGAGGCAAGCAGCACAGAGGAGCAGCACGGCTGGTAGCGTTATAATTCACAGGGGATGCTCAGACACACTTATGAGTCCAACTAGAAAACCCTGTTAGCGACAATTTATACTTGACTTTTACTGCAGCAGGGCTGAGGGAGCCTCCTGTGCAAGAAGCATACCTCCGAGCACAAGCATACCTCCGAGCACGCCATACACTCAATATTAGATTTTATGGTTTCACACACAAAAAGACAGAGTACCTGGTCTATTCTGCATGGATTTCAGTGGAAGAGGATACGCCAGAAGGGCCAAATGGTTAAGACTTCCCTTGGAAACAGAACTTGTTGAAGGAGAGTTGTTTTTGAAACTAGGAAGGAAAAATGTAGGAAGATGTTGAAGTGAGAGAGACGTGCCTAACTTCCCTGTCTACACATGGGGGGAGGGAGCAGTGTCGTAATCTCAGCAAGGGTTTGACAGTTCCCCATCTGCAGCCTGGCCACGTGCTCTATTTCTTCACAGAATCCACCAGCAGGTAGGTTTGTAGGACCTGAAGTCAGTGGGTGAGTGCCCCCCAGATAAGTGCTTCCTCAGGCTGTGAGGCCCCACAAGCAGGCTGTACCTTGGCTCACCTGGGTCTCTAGGCCTTCGGTTTCTTCTCAGCTATCAAAACCCACCTCAACCGTCCCCACCCCTTTGTAGCTCCCTGATAAGTCCAGATGAGTTAAGGTTTGGGAAATCAGTTAGGCACCGTGCCAACAGAGGGTAGACTGAATAGAACTAGTAGTCAGTGCCTCACCCTCTGCCCACACACCCTGCAAGCAGCTTGGCTGGGGCGCTGGTTTTACCCTCTCTGGAGTGCTCCCCCACTTTCCTCAGGCCAAGACTGTGCCCTGTTCTGCTCTGTCTCCCATACAAGTTGTGGCACAGTGTTAAGACACACCTGCCATCAGCAACTGGGCGCGGAAACAGAGATGGCACAAACATAAACAGGGGGTCTTGGGCCTGCAGCACCCAGTGCACATGCTGAGAGGAAGGTGGGCACACCTTTCCCTGCAGATGATGTGGAGTAGGACTGTTCAGTTGGAACTCAACTCAGGAACTCTATCAATTCCCTGACTTACTCCCTCTAAAAAAAAAAAAAAAGCCTATGTCACATAAGACCCGTAACTTTCTAGCCAGACGTCTGGTCCTTGCTTTAGGATTGGACATTGTGTCTGTTATTTTAGAGAAGCGAGTGCTTCTTTTCAGGTTGCCACTTTCCCAAGCCCATGCCTTCCTCATGGGCAAGGCCTGGTGGTGTGCCATGTCTGTAAGTTGGTGACAGTAGCTTTGGAGAAGAAGCATATGGCTGACAGGGAAGACACTGTGGCTGTCATCAGCAGACCGAGGTAAAAGGCCTGGTTCAGGTGTCAGTGGACAAAGCCCACAAGATTGAAGTTGCCGTGAGCACATTACTGCGCCTCTCAGAGTCTCAGTTTCCTCATCTATGAGTATAAAATAGGCTTAAAGATACACCTGTCCTGTCCACCTTACAGGGTTGCTATAAAGACCCGTTGATATACTTAATAGAAAGGTGCTTCCAAAAACATATGCATATGCACAGGTGTGTATGCACACATGAACACACAACAGAGGAGAAAGACTAGAAAGACTCAACAAATACACACAGCTGCCAATGCTACTACAATTTCACTGATTAATTAAGACAGAATCTTACTCTGTCGCCCTGGGTAGACTGCTATGGCATTATAGCTCACAGCAACTTCAATCTCTTGGGCTTGAGCAATCAATCCTCTTCTCTCAGCCTCCCAAGTAGCTCGGAGTATAGGCACGCCCCACCACGCCCAGCTAGCCACTATAATTTAAAGAGAACCAACTATGTGCCAGGTACCATCTGTGTATTTTGCATACATTATCCCAATTCTTATAGTAGTCCCAAAAGGTAAATATTTTACCACATTGCGGGTAAGGAAACAGCCTCAGAGCAGGTAGCTGGTAGATTAAGAAACCTGCCTGACCCCAGACATCCAGAGATTTAAATGGGATTCAGACTCCATGCTCTTTGGAGTCCAGACCATTTCCAATCTATAGTTTTCTCTGTGTGAAGAAATAATTTTTATTTTTTTCTTTATTTTTTTTAGTATTCTCCAAATCATATACAATAAAATTGATATTATTGTTTAAATCAAGCTTTATTTTGTAATAAAATACAAGATTTTAAAAATAAAACCTTGCTCTAATACACACTTGAATTTAGAATCTGACTACAGTTTTTAAAATTGTATCTAGGCCCAGTACCTGTGGCTCGAGTGGCTAAGGTGCCAGCCACATACATCTGAGCTGGCAGGTTTGAATCCAGCCTGGGCCCGCCAAACAACAATGATGGCTGCAAACAAAAAATAGCTTGGTGTTGTGGCAGGCGCCTATGGTCCCAGCTACTTGAGAGGTGTAGGCAGGAGAATCACTTGAGCCCAGGAGTTGGAGGTTGGTGTGAGCTGTGATGCCACGGCACTCTACCCAGGGTGATAGCTTGAGGCTCTGTCTCAAAAATAAATAAATAAATAAAATAAAATCATATCTAGATTTCACTATGTTAAAAGTAAACATTCAGTGATTAAAAAAAAAATTAGGGAACATTGGTGCCCTGAAGATATTAATTTTATAACCATAAAAACCAACACATTCTATTTTTATTTTCATCTTTTTAGAAGGAAATATTTTGTAACAACAACAAAGAGATACACTGAGTACTGGCGCCTGGGGCCAGCGGCTTGCCTCACTGCACCATTGCAGCAAGAGGCTTGGCCTCTCTGAGGATTGGTTTCCTTACATACGAGAGGAGGTAAGAGAAGGGCCCTGGGTGCCTGAATCATAAGGCCACATTGAGGATCAAATAATAAATCAGATGTGAAAGCACCGCTGACTTATTCATTCAACAGTTCTATACTTATTGGGCACCTCCTAATTACCCAGTGCCAGATGGTTAGAATACAAGAGACATGGCCTCTGCCCTGATGGCATCTGAATCTGCTGACATGTGAAACAATTTCAACACAGTAGGCCAAGTGCTGGGGCAGGTGCTGAGGAGCAGGAGCAGGGTGGGTGGGGCCAGGCCGGAAGACAATGACCCAGGCTGACAGTGGGCGAGGGCTGAGACCTGCAGGGGAAGGTGGCAGGACCCGTGAGGGCCACTGCCAATCGCTCAAGCTGATGAGTCAGACGACAAGCAGCCTCATTACCATCAGTAACAATAAAAGTTTCTATTCCTAGGCATATATTTATCTTGTTTTCTCCTTTAAAATGGGGGTGCACATTTTTGATTCTTAGCAGAACCTGTCACAAGAAGTAATTGGACTAAGAAGCTTATTAAGTATTAAAGATACAGATCCAAGGATCAACTTGGGCCCTCTATGGGGAGAGGTCCAGAGCACTTACAGAGCAGAGGAAGGCTGAGGAGTGTTACCTAGGACCGCAACAGCAACAGATATTCCTGATAGGCAATTCCTACACGGTGCTGCCCCAGAGTGACCTCAAGGCCCATATTCTGAAAGTACTATGTCATTTCTAAGTAAAGTCTTATGAGTCACACTGACCCTAAGTCACCAGATCTATACTCCAAATTCTGACAGAGCCTAGAGAGAACTTGCCAGCTCTCACATCCAGTGTGTGATACCAAAGATGATCACCCTTCCTCACTAAGAACAAAGCTTTGCCAGCTAACTCGAATTCAGCTCTGCAGACTTAGCTCACCCTCCTCTCTCAGCCACTTCAGAGTTTTTTCAAGGTCTTCCCAACTTTCTCAAGAGCTTTCTTGAGAAGAAATAGTGGTGAGGGCAAGCTGAGGGGTGCAGCTGCTAACTCACCTGCCCTCTGGGTCCTCAGCTAGCTGAGAGCTCCAAAATAAATAGAAAGCTGGGAAAATGAGGAACCGTGACAGGCGCTCTTAAGCAAGTGGCTGAGATTCAGAAACGTGAGACAAAGGAGGAGACAATGAGGGTGGGCTGGGGAGAATGAGCCCAGAACATTCCCATCTTTGAAGCAGAAACAGTAGCAGGAGTTACAACACACACACGCAGGATGCTTACCTACGCCAGGCAACATCCCAGACACCCAACACACACTACACTTTACGAATACTAACTTATTCAATCTTCACAATTCTATGAGATAAGCATAATTATATCTAGATTTTACAGATGAAGAAACTGAGGTACAAAAGAGATGAAGGGATCTGCCCATAATCACATTGTAAGTGGCAGAGGTGGGATTTAAATCCAGATAGCCAGGGTCATAACTCAAGTTTTTTTTTTAAGAGACAGAATCTCACTTTGTCGCCCTCAGTAGAGTGCCGTGATGTCACAGCTCATACAGCAACCTCCAGCTCTCCGGCTTAGGCGATTCTCTTGCCTCAGCCTCCCAAGTAGCTGGGACTACAGGCACCTGCCACAATGCCTAGATATTTTTTTGTTGCAGTTTGCCCAGGGCCAGGTTTGCACCTGTCACCCTCAGTATACGGGGCCGGCACCCTACTCACTGAGCCACAGGCGCTGCTCTTATAACTCAAGCTTTAATCCATTGCACTGATTTTTTTTTTTCTGCAGCTAAAAATTGCACTGAATTTAAACATTAACGATGAAGGGCAGAAGGGGGCAACAGGAAAGGTTAACCGGACCCCAACAAGAATGCTTTAGTTCCTAAATCTGAGCACAGAGCTTCCCTGCTGATGTGCTGTGAATGAGCTATCGACCCCCTCATCAGGCTTCCCATCCCTGGGCTCACTGTCACTCAAGTGTTGCAGAACCGTATCGTTTCTGGTGTGTGCTATGATGTTAAAAGGCTGGACAGAACAGCTCTATACTATGTAAATATAAGGGCATTATTACCATTGTCCATATTCTATTCATCTACAATCTAGTTTATTAGATAGTTATTCTTGCTCTGAGATGGCTTTGTATTTTGTGTTTTATCATAATATGAAAGATGAGCTACAGGCTGGGCGTGGTCATCCTAGCACTTTGGGAGGCTGAGGTGGGCAGATTGCTTCAGCTGGAGTTTGAGACCAGCTTAAGCAAGAACAAGACCCTGTTTCTACTAAAAATAGAAAAATGAGCCAGGTCTGTGGCAGGTGCCTGTAGTCCCATCTACTTGGGAGGCTGAGGCAAGAGGATTGCTCAAGCCCAAGAGTTTGAGGTTGCTGTGAGCTATGACACCACAGCACTTTACCCAGGGTGACAGAGTGAGACTGTCTTAAAAAAAAAAAAAAAAGGCTAGAAACCAAAAGTGCAGCCCATTATTTCATGGCAGGTCTGGCATCAAGAACAAGGCTACATTCTTCTGCCTGATATACTGATTGATTTGGTCTCTGATGGAGGGCCAAGGAAAGGCTACGCTCAAATAGCAGCTAGTCTCACTATGTGGCTGAGGCTAGAGTGTGTGGCTATTCACAGGCATCATCACAGCACACTGCAGCCTCAAGGAATCCTCCTGCTTCAGCTTCCTGAGGAGCTGGGACTATAGGCATGTGCCACCATGCCTGGCATGAGTCAAATTTAATAGATGCTAGATGAAAGGAGCCACCTGTAAAATCAGCTCAGTCACAGAGCAGCGTGTCTGAGACTGCAAGCTGCTGAAGCAGCCTTTCCCAGTGAGGCTGGGCAGTGTCCTGCACAGGCTCACTCAGCTGTGGTGCAACCAGCAGGTGAGGAAATGGGGATGGGGGAGTGAGAGTCCCAGAAGCAAAATGTCTCAATTCTGGCTCATCTTCCTCTGTTCTGATTGTGGGATTGAGAGCAGACATTAGAGCTGCCCTTGCATCTCTTGGTGGAAGGAATAACAAGAGGAAGGATGTGGAAGGGGAAAAGGCAACGTGCTGAAGATACAGCGAGCAGGAGTACAGGACTAGATTTGAGTGAGGAGTGGCGGGTACAAACTGAGAAAGTCAGGCTGCAGTCAGGTCCCCCAAGCTTACTGACACAGCCTGACTTCCAGCCTTAATATCTACAGTCAGTCAGTCATTCTTTCATGGATAAATAAAACTAGTGGCTGGTTCAGCTTACAATTCAACCAAACCCACAAATGCTCCTCTTTGAGACAGCCGCTGTACTGTGGCACGCAGCAGAAGTGCCTATGAGCACTTCCATTTTGTCACACAGAATATTAAAAAGATGTGTAATCAAGGGTTGAAAGGCAATAAAATTAATAATTTTTGCTGCTTCATCAAGAACAATCTGAAGTGAAAATGGCACTTTAAAGAAACCATCAGTGCGCAGCAGTGAAGAATACAATGGCTACTAGCACACTCAGAGCCGCGGCCTGGACCGAGGCACCAGCAGTCCACCTACTGTTGTTGCAACAGCAAATAACATCTTAATACTATTACAAAAATTGTGTTGACTGCGCAGATACTCTGAAAGAGTTTCAGGGAGCTTGAAGGTCTGAAGAGCACACTTGTGAACAACTATTCTTGGTGATGAGGAGGGGCTGGGTAAAACCAGAGCTGTGCCTTGGGGCTACTCAACTGGCTGTGATGTGCAGAGCAAACTGGAGGCTGGGACAGCCTGGGGCAAGGCAAGGAGGACCTTCAACTAAGGCAGGAACTGCAGAGATAGCAAGGAAAAGAGACATGCTGTGTTACAGAGTGTGCTTAGTCCTCCTTAGTACAGGTGACTGGAGAAGGTGGGGAAGCAAAGACTACTGCTCTCCTTGAAGGGAAGAGTGTGTGTAACTTTTCTTTATCTTCACTGCCTACTACGGAGCCAGGCACAGAGGGGACCTCAATATAGACTCATCGATATACATTTATTAACTAAAGTGAGGTGGCCATAAGATCTGCAGTAGCGCTGATGTAGTGTCATTTAGGAAGTGGAGCTGCTTGGAGAGCAGGGGAAGACAGTGGTGCCATGGGGGAGCTTCAGATAAAGAAGGCCCAGCAGCATGGAACTGTGAAAACTCACAGATCAGGCTAGAACCATTCTCACTCAGCCCTCATCTGATCCAAATCTACAAATGAGGTGCTATTCATAATCTGCCAGACGTGACAAAACCTGAGCTTGGAGTGTATCACAAAACACTTGAAAATGTCATCATTGTGTATGTCATACGTAAGTTAAAGAAAAAAACCACAAAAACTTGAAAAGACACATTCCAAATTATTAACATGGTTACTTGAGGAGAATGAGGTTGGGCAGACGCAAGAGTTTCACTTGTTATACTTCCATTGTATTTTTTTGTTTTGTTTTGTTATGTTTCCATTGTATGTTTATTTTGTTTCTGTATTTTATTTTATTATGATGTGGCTGTTTTGCTTTTGCAATTAAAAGTATTAAATAAATAAGGCTAGGCGCAGTGGCTCATGCCTGTAATCCTAGCACTCTAAGAGGCCAAGGTGGGTAGATTGCTGGAGCTCAGGAGTTCAAGACCAGCCTGAGAAAGAGTGAGACCCTGTCTCTAAAAAAAAAAAAAAAAGCTGGGTAGTGTGGCAGACACCTATAGCCCCAGCTACTTGGGAGGCTGAGGCAAGAGGATTATTTGAGCCCAAGAGTTTGAGGTCGTTGTGAGCTATGATGCCACAGCACTCTACCCAAGGTGATAAAGTGAGACTCTGTCTCAAAAAGAAAAAGTATTAGATAAATAAATATGTTTTACTTATTGCATGGCAGAAGTTACTTACTTTACTTACTTACTGGAAGAAATGTATTCTTCCTTACTAAGTAACGGTCTCAGGTATGCCAAGCCAAGCTGTCCAGAATCTGCTTAGATAACTTCTGACCCAGCCCTTCCTCCAGACATATCAGATCATTTCAATTTGAAGTAATCTAAGGGGATAAGTAAAATATACAGTCAGCCTTACCTGCTGGTAAGTGATCCTCTGTAAACTTGGAATTTCAAATGAAATACTGCTCCTGTCAAGAGGCTTGTATCTTTTAGCTACAGTAAGTGTCTCAATGGCCTCTCTATGTAGCCAGTGTTCTTCAGTACTCCATTGGCCTCTGACATGAGAACCTTCAAAAAGCAGAAATAGAAAGGCTATCAAAATGCTGACTTTAGTTCGGAGAGCTTCTGGATAGCTAAACAGGTGGAGGCCCAGAGAGGTATGGAAGCTCCCTGCCCCTTCCCTTACACCTCACCCTGTACTGTGCATCTCTTCATTTATCCTTTGTAATATCCTTTATAATAAACCAGTAAGCATGACTGGCTAAAAGCATTTCATGCATGCCTCTTCCGCTGTGAATACTTTGAATGCATTATCCGAGAGGGAAGATGAGAATTCAACAGAAAAGCAAAAGAAACACCAAAAACTAGGAAGGAGGAAGAAAACAGGCAGTCTGACTAGGACCAACCAGGAACTGGGAGTGACTCCCCAGTAGGGGAGAGGGTGAGTGAGTCTTTCTGCAGTCCACTTTTCCGCTGAGGAATCAGTCAGCATAGGTCATAGGAAAGCACCTTGACTCTCTTAAGGTCAGGATTTAACTTAGGGACTGGCCAGCAGACTGTGAGAAGAAACTGCTCCAGGGAGGGAATTTGCCCTGGGTACCATGCCCTTTCTGAAACCTACATCGTTATAGCAAGATGCCATTTACAATTTTATTTATTATTTTAATTTTATTTTATTCTTTTAATTTTATCTTATTTTATAGTTATTCTTTTAGACATAGGGTCTCACTATGTTGCCCAGGCTGGAGTACAGTGGTACAGTCATAGCTCACTACAACCTTAAACTCCTTGTCTCAAGCAATCTTCCTGCCTCAGCATCCCAAGTAGCTGGGACAAGTGCACATCGCAATCCCTAGCTAATTTTTTTGTTTTCTATAGTGCTGGGTCTTGCTATGTTGTCCAATCTGGCCTTGAAATCTTGGCTTCAAGCAATCCTCCTGCCTCAGCCTCTCAAGAGTTGGGATTATAGGTATGAGCCCCATGCCTAGCCATAATCCTAACTTCCAACAGACCATGTACTGTCCTGGGACTCAGCTGTAGCAGCCCCAGGTGTTAGGGAAATTTGGTCTGTTGTTTGCAGAACTGGGGCATGAGTGAGGGTAGGCTCCCAAAGTCAGGACTGAGAAATGAGAATGACATAGACTGTGGTTACCAATAGTGGGAAGCAGGTGCTAGCATTGGGAATTAAGTGGATTTGAGTTCCTCTGGAGGCTTAGTCTTTAGCAGAGTAGGTGCTCCTATGGCCTGCTGCTGAGTTGTGGGCTAGGTGTGGATGGACTATAGGGTCTTAACGGGTCAGCTGGATTGGCTATAACAGACAGGTGGGGGAGTAAGCCCCACTGGAATTGGGGTTTGAGGACACATGTCCTCCACCTGATGACCAAAGCTGTGGTCAAAGGGGCTAGTCCTAGCCATGCGAGACCTACACGTGCTGGCTGCCACCCCTCACCTGACCATTCTGCCAAGGGCCTTCAGGCTGCTCTGCCCCCACTGCACACGGGTGTGTGCACTCACCACCAGGGGGCCTAAGCATAAGCCAGTCCAGTCTGGCTCCACCCAGCTTCACTCCCCCTAAGACAGTGAAAGGTCCGGGATCTTGGTGATCCTGAGACAAAATCCACCACCTGGGACAGCCAAGCACTCTTCCAGGAGGACGGAGATTAGGCCTTAACACCCTACTTCCTCCACTTCAGATGGCGCCTACCTACAGGTGCCACCTGCTGGACTGAGGTTGGCCTGCACAGCCTAACACAACCACTGCACTAGGGGCCTAGTAAAGCTTCTCACAAGTGCATAGCTCTTGGGACCTAGTAAAGCTTCTCACCAGCAGTACCACCATCATCCATGCCACACCACTGTCCAGGACTCAAGGACTCAGTCACCCACCCAGTCTACCAGTACCACATCTGGCATCCAAGAAAACCACCCAGAGGCCCAAGAATCAGCTTGCCTAGAACCCATGTGGAACCAGCAATCAGCATATGCCACTCTCGGGCACAAGAACAGACATGCTTAGCCCATCACTGCTACCACTGAAGCTTGAAGATGGGCCTATCTGGCATTCCAGTCCCCAGCACAACTTCACTGCAGGCTCCACTAATAATTGCAACATAATACACCTGGAAAGCTAAGGCTATTACTAATGTTGTTTTTATCCAAAGACATCATACGGCAGGGACTTCACTACTGCTTGCATCCAAAAGCAAAGCCAAAGGACCCTATCTAGCCAACATGATAGACATGTCTTGAGAAAAAATTACCCCACTACAAAAGTAAATTAAAAAATACAAAGAAGCAGGGCGGCGCCTGTTGCTCAGTGAGTAGGGTGCCGGCCCCATATGCCAAAGGTGGCGGGTTCAAACCCAGCCTCAGCCGAACTGCAAAACAAAAAAATAGCCAGGCGTTGTGGTGGGTGCCTATAGTCCCAGCTACTCGGGAGGCTTAGGCAAGAGAATAGCCTAAGGCCAGGAGTTGGAGGTTGCTGTGAGCTGTGTGATGCCACGGCACTCTACCGAGGGTGATAAAGTGAGACTCTGTCTCTACCAAAAAAAAAAAAAAAAAAAAATATATATATATATATATATATATATATATATATATATAACGAAGCAATATTATGCACAGATGTCAACATAAAGACACAGGAAACATGAAAAAGCAAGGAAACAATACTCCCAAAGGAACATAAATTTTCTATCAATATAACTTAACTAAAAAGAAATTCTTGAAACTCTAGATAAAGAATTTAAAATATTGACTTTAAAGGAGTTGGGCGGCTCCTGTGGCTCAGCGAGCAGGGCGCCGGCCCCATATACTGAAGGTGGTAGGTTCAAGCCCGGCCTCAGCCGAACTGCAAAACAAAAAAATAGCCGGGCGCTGTGGCGGGCGCCTGTAGTCCCAGCTACTAGGGAGGCTGAGGCAAGAGAATCACTTAAGCCCAAGAGCTGGAGGTTGCTGCGAGCAGTGTGACGCCACGGCACTTACCCAGGGCGATAAAGTGATACTCTGTCTCTAAAAAAAAAAAAAAAAAAAAAAAAAAAGGAGTTTAGTGAGATGCAAGATAAATCAGAAAACCAGTATAAAAACCTTTCTAAAACAATTCAGGATATGAATGAGAATTTTATAAAGGAGATAGATATTAAGAAAAAAAATCAAACAAAAAATTCTGGAACTGGGTGGTGCCTGTGACTCAGCGAGTAGGGTGCCAGCCCCATATACTGAGGGTGGCGGGTTCAAACCCAGCCCTGGCCAAACTGCAACAAAAAATAGCCCGGCATTGTGGTGGGCGCCTGTAGTCCCAGCTATTCGGGAAGGCTGAGGAAAGAGAGTCGCCTAAGCCCAAGAGTTGGAGGTTGCTGTGAGCTGACATGCCACGGCATCCTACCCAGGGCAATAAAGTGAGACTCTGTCTCTTAAAAAAAAAAAAAAATTCTGGAACTGAAGAATTCATTGAAGAATATACAAAATACACTCAAAATTTTCAAGAATAGAGTAGTCCAAGCAGAAGAAAAAAATTTCAAAACTTGATTGTTAGGGTTCCTTTCAGCCAGGGATGCCATCTTCCAGTAATTCACCAAAATGACAAACACAAAGGGAAAGAGGAGAAGCACTTGATACATGTTCTTTAGGCCTTTTAGAAAACATGGAGTTGGGCGGTGCCTGTTGCTCAGTGGGTAGGGCACTGGCCCCATATGCCAAGGGTGGCGGGTTCATACCCAGCCCTGGCCAAACTGCAACAAAAAAATAGCTAGGTGTGTGGTGGGCACCAATAGTCCCAGCCACTTGGGAGGCTGAGACAAGAGAATCACCTAAGCCCAGGAGCTGGAGGTTGCTGTGAGCTGTGTGACACCACGGCACTCTACTGAGGGTGATAAAGTGAGACTCTTAAAAAAAAAAAAAAAAAGAAGAAGAAAGAAAACATGAAGTTATTCCTTTGGCCACATATATTCGAATCTACAAGAAAGGTGATATTGTAGACATCAAGGGAATAGGTACTGTTCAAAAAGGCATGCCACACAAATGTTACCATGGCAAAACTGCAAGAGTCTACAAGCATGCTGTTGGCATTGTTGTAAACAAACAAAGGCAAGATTCTTGCCAAGAGGATTAATGGTCATATTGAGCATATTAAGCACTCTAAGAGCCGAGATAGCTTCCTGAAACGTGTGAAGGAAAATGATCAGAAAAAGAAAGAAGCCAAAGAGAAAGGTACCTTGGTTCAACTGAAGCACCAGCCTGCTCCACCCAGAGAAGCCCACTTTGTGAGAACAAATGGAAAGCAGCCTGAGCTCCTGGAACCCATTCCCAATGAATTCATGGCATAATAAGCATATAACAGCACACAGGAGTATCAGTGAACCCATGTTTTTAGGTGCTAGAACCTATTTATTCCCCATGAGCACATGGCATAATAGGTGTATAGCATAGCACACAGGATAACCAATAGACCCCATGTAATAGTGATATAAGGTGCTGAAACCTATTTCCCATGAATTCAAAAGTCAATCAATGCTTTGTCACATTCACTGGCAAGGTGCCTCCCTGAGCTACTGGAACCTCTTCCCTATGAATTCATGGCATGGCAGATAAAAATAATAGCTTACTGTTACTGTAAAAATGTTTCTTGTCCATGCACTAAAAGTGTGATTTTTTTTTCCCCCAAAGAAGTATTAAAGCAAATTTTAATGTGTCCTAAAACAACAAAACAAAACAAAAAACCAAAAAACCTTGAAGATAGGGCTTTTGAAATAATCCAGCCAGACAAAATTAAGAATAAAAAATAAAATAAGGGCTTGGTGTGGTAGCTCATGCCTATAATCCTAGTACTTTGGGAGGCTGAGGCAGGTGGATTTTTGAGCTCAGGATTTCTAGACCAGCCTGAGCAAGAGCAAGGCCCCAACTCTAAAAAGTAGCTGGGCATTGTTGTGGACACCTGTAGTCCCAGCTACTCAGGAGGCTGAGGCAAGAGGATTGCTTAAGCCCAGAAGTTTGAGGTTGCTGTGAGCTATGAAGCCATGGCACTCTACCCAGGGCAACAGAGTGAGACTGTCTCAAAAATGAAAGAAAGAAAAGGAAGGAAGGAAGGAAAGGAGGGCGGGAGGGAGAGAAAAGAATAAAAAAGAACAAAAGGCTTGAGACGTTGCGGACAATTTAAAGTGAATGAATTTACTAATTGCTGTATCCCTGAGGACAAGGAGAAATCGAAAAGTTTAGAGAACCTGTTTAACAAAATAATAGATGCCTTGGTGCTCAGCCACATACACTGAGGCTGGTGAGTTCAAACCTGGCCCTGGGCAGCTAAACAACAATGGCAACTACAACAAAAAAATAGCCAGGTGTTGTGGTGGGCACCTGTAGTCCCAATTACTTGGGAGGCTGAGGCAAGACAATTGCTTAAGCCCAAAAGTTAGAGGTTACTATGAGCTGTGATGTCACAGCACTATACTAAGGGCGACAAAATGAGGCTCTGTCCGGAAAAAAAAAAAAAAGATAAACCTTTATAAATGAAAAAGAGAACTAAAGTCTTTCCCAGACAAGCAAATGCTGAGGGAATTTGTAACTACTAGATTGGCTTTAGAAGAAACTCTCAAAGAAGTCCTAAATGTGAAAGAGAAAGGATGACATTTACCATCATGAAAATAAAGTATTATATAAAACTCACCAATAAAGCAATCACACAAAGGAGGAAAAGAAAGGATTCATATGGCACTACTACAGAATTCCAGCAAATCACAATTGCAAACAATAGAGAAAAAGAATTTATAAAACAATTAACAATATAATAGGAGCAAAACCTCAGATATTAATATTAACCTTGAATGTAAATAGATTAAATGCTTCAGTTAAAAGATAGGTAGGCTAAATGAAGAAAAAAACATGATCCAATTAATATGCTGCTTACAAGAAACTCATCTTACTTGTATAGATACATACTGACTGAAAGTAACAGGGTGGATGGAAAAAGATATTTCATGCAAATGGGAAGGAAAAGCAAGCAGGAATAGCTACACTTATATCAGATAAAACAGATTTTAAGTCAATAGTATAATAGATGAAGTATAATAGTATAAAATAGTATAAAAATAGTATAATAGATGAAGATAATAGTATAAAAGATGAAGAAGGCCATTAAATGGATCATTTCAACAAGAGGATGTAATAATTCTAAATATATACACCCAACACAGGAGCTCCTATATTCAAAAACAAATATTACTGGATCTATAGAGATAAACAGAAATACAATAACAGTGAAGGAATTCAACACCCTACTCATAGCATTAAGACACATCATCTAGACAGAAAATAAACAAAGAAAAACAGAACTTAAACTAGACATGAGACCAAATGGACCTTAAAGACATTTTCAGAATATTCTACCCAATAACTGCAGAACATATATTCTTTTCACGAGCATATGGAGCATTCTCCAAAACAGACCCTATGTTAGGTTACAATCAAGCTAAAACATATTTTTAAAAATCTAAATCATATTAAATATCTTCTCAGACCACAGTGGAAAAAAAACTAGAAATTGATACCAGGAGGAACTATGGAAACTATATATAAATACTTGGAAATTAAACAACATGGTCCTGAATAAAACAAATTTTGAAACAATATGAAAATGGCAACACAAGTAAAACCTGTGGGACACAGCAGAAGCAGTGCTAAGAGGGAAGTTTACAGCATTAAATGAGTACATAAAAAAGTAGAAAGATCACAAATGACCAATCTAATGACACACCTTGAATTAGAAAAGTAAGAACAAACCAAATCCATAATTAGTAGAAGAAAAGAAATAACAAAGATCAGAGCAGAAGTAAATGAAATAGAGACTTAAAAAAATTGCAACAGATCAATGAAACAAAAAGTTGTTTCTTCAAAAAGACAAAATTGATAAACCACTAGCTAGATTAACTAAGGAAAAAAGAGGACTCGAATATAATCAGAAATAAAAAGGGAGGCATTACAACTGACACCACAAAAATATAAAGCTCATGGCTCGGCACCTGTGGCTCAACAGGCTAAGGCACCAGCCACGTACACCTTAGCTGGTGGGTTCGAATCCAGCCTGCGCCTGCCAAACAACAATGACGGCTGCAACCAAAAAATGGCTGGGCGTTGTGGCGGGCGCCTGTAGTCCCAGCTACTTGGGTGGCGGAGGCAGGAGACTCGCTTGAGCCCAGGAATTGGAGGTTGCTGTGAGCTGTGATGCCAAGGCACTCTATCCAGGGTGA